>SNQJ01S0051235.1:46321-57426 GCA_010110895.2 Picea sitchensis
AAGAAGAAGAAGAAGAACGAAGGGTACTATTAGCAAGACCATTTTTCAATTCAAAGTTGATTTTTGTTTTTATGTTTTTGACCCAAAATATGGGGTTTTAGGACTAGAATTCTTGTTTTGAGGTCATAGATCTTGTTAAGTTGGTAAATATGTTCAGAACTAGGAGGAAAATTGAACATGAATAAGACAAATAGAATTTTGAGAAGAAACCAACCCCTAAAACAAAAAATAAATTATGAAGTGGACACTACACATGCTAGGGACTGAACCTAACCCAAAGCATAAAGCCTTGACTAGCTTACCAAGCTAGCTGAGAAGAGACTCCAATGAAAACCAAATGAAACCATTTGGAAAAATCCCACCTATGTTGTGTGTTAAAATCCTTTGAAACTTAAATGCCTCCTAGTTGTCGTGCTTGGTGTAATGAGGAGGGGCTACAAAGTAAGGAGCATGATTTAATAGTTGTCTCATTCTCCTTTATGCACATTCCCACGTGTACATCATCTTTATTTGCATGCCAATTCTAATGTTTGGATGAAATATTTCATGGGAGGTAAACCAAAGAAGGAAACCCCACATTTGAGTCATTATTCCACAATTTAATATTGACCTATATTTTCCATGAAGTCTACTAAGATGTTAAGGGATCAAAGTATAGAAATAACTCAATAAATCAAAATTATTCACCATTCCTTATATTCTAATGATTTTTCTAGAGATATTAGTCTTGCAAAGATTATTGAATTCACATATGGTAAATTATGATAGAGGAGACTCTAATCACTACAAGGTTTTTAATCCCCTTTATCTTGAGGATATTTAAACCTTGATATAGGGATAAATCTTCAGCTTGTTTATTAATGGATTCAACTAACCCCAAGTATAATTTAGTTCACAATTTCTCTCGAGGTCAAAGAAAACTCAACAAACCCCGACCAACACCCCCACCTTTAGGATTTCTCTTTGATGCACTATTGAAGAACATGATATACTACTTCTTCTTAGCTCTCCAAATTTTAAAATCTTCCTCCTCTAATTCGATCTTCCATGAAGTACCAGGATAAGACCTTCCATAGATGAGTTTGGATTGGAGGGTTTTCCTAGACAGGACGAAGGAGACTCTAATTGCTATAAGGATTTTAATCATCTTTGTCTTGAGGATATTTAAACCTTAATATAAGGCTAGAGCTTCATCTTGATTATTAATGGATTCACTTAACCCCAAGCATAATTTAGTTCACAAATTTTCTTAGGGTCAAAGAAAACCCAACCCTAGAACTCTCCACCCTATGATTTTCCTTTGATGCACTATTGAAGAAAATGATATACTACTTCTTCTTATCTCTCCAAATTTTGAAATCTTCATCCTCTAATTTGATTTTCCATGAAGGAGTAGGATTGGACCTACCATAAATAAGTTTGTATTGAAGGGCTTGCTTAGATAATATGTCTCTCAGCCATAACCATTCCTTTACTTCAAGAACCACATATTTATTTTCTTTAACTCCTTTTGAAATGATTACTTGAGTGATAAGACCTCATGCTTGAATTATTGTTGGTCTAGAGGAGCGTCGATCCTCGTTATAATGGTATTTCTTGCCAATCATAATTTCCAACATAGAAACTTATGAATATCTACCTAGAATTGCTTGAGGAGGGATTTGTTTTGAAATTTACACTTATATTATTGATGCTAGATTAGGAACACATTTTTCTAGCTCTAGGGAAGTTCTACTAATTGGTCTAGATTGAAAAGGGAATGCCACCAAACTTGTTCTAAGAAACGACATTCAAGGAAGAGGTGGTTGGATGATTCTTTGGCTAGGAAACATAGAGGACATCTTGAAGGCCCTTGTATCCATCTCTTATTTATTTATTTTTAGGTTAACAACTTACCATTAATCATTATCCAACAAAAAAATTAACTTTTGACTATCCATCACCTTCCCCTACATGCTTCCAAAAAATTGATTAGGAAGATGGGTTATACCTTTCAGTTGAAGAGCATGTCATTTTAGAATTGATCCTCCATTTAGTCCCCAACCTCTCTTTTCCTACAGGGAAATGCTAATAGGTGCCATTCCTTGTAATATAAATGGTAGAGTGTGAAGTTGGTACACTAGAGGGCTAGGTTGATAAAGAGTTTTTTATCACATACATAGACCTAAGCCACATATTTCCCCATGTGAAAATGCATATGAGGTGTGGATCCCTAGTTCCAATGGCTAGTATATAATCCCATCTAATTAGACAACATGAGTGTATAGGGGTGGCCTCCCTAATATTATATATTTTGAGATTCTAATTAGTTTCTTGTTTCCAAGAACCCAAGATATATGTTTTTAGATGATATGTGCCACTTCTTTACATAGCTTCCAAATTGGAGACCCCTTTTCATCTATAAATTGTTGATCCATGCATCTCTTTGTACTTTCCTAAAATTATTTATTGGAGAATACATATTTCAACCATTCCATCTACCCCGACATACCTTCCATAGGATTCTTGTTCCTAGGGACAAATTCATGAGCCAAGGGTCTATGATACCAAGTAAAGTGTCTATAATAGACCAATTAGGGTATTATATGTCCTCCCTATGTAACATCCCACTCTATTGAGCACACTTTTATTGACTTATTCTTTGAGGACACTTGCGTGCAAGTGATCAGGTTATGGTACATTGTGATTTTGTTTCGATTAAGGATTATACATGATGATGATTATGTGTTGTGACTTATTGTTATTTGATGTATATGTATTGGAAGATGCTATTGGTGAGTTTTCTTGAGTGTGCAAGACACATGATAGGTTATGGATGTTGATAGCATCAATGGATTTCCTTGGACTCTGGATTGATTCAAGGAGTGGATTGTATTTGTTTGAGTATTTCATTTTACGCACATGTGACAGATGATTGATTTCGGTATGATTTATGTATATAGATTATTGACACTATTTTTTCAGTGGATGCAGGTTTGACGATGCTTGCTAATCTGACTCACATAAGGAGTAAATGGGTCATGCACAGAAACCAGACATTAAGGGAGAGGTGTGGCAACGTCCCTGTCACAACTTACTAGCACTCTTGACGTGGTTTGAACTGTAGGTTAACAATTACTTAGATTGAGAGGTCCAAGATGTCGTGGGGGTGGACTAAGACAGTCTCTCACGAAGATTCTAAGGGGTGCACAATAAGGCAAAGTCCTTATTCCTTAGAATCCCGTAGTCTCTCACAAGGTCGACTGAGTGGAGTGTTGACTCCAAGGGTTGGAAAAACTTCCAAAACTAGTCAAAGGCGAGTGACACCCTTGGAGCACATAGGTGTGTCTTGAAGGGCACGTCGTGTAATTAAAAACTTGAGTCTATAATTCTAGGTGGCCTAGAAAACATTGAAATGATTAGACTTTTTTGGAATAAAGTAATTAATTAAACCGTAAATTATTAATTATAAATCCCAACAAAAATCTAAGCCTAACTCTAAGTCTAAATTTAATTAAAGGACTAAATGAATTATGACATAAATTAAAAGGTTGGAGAATAATTAAACTCTAGGAAAAAGGAGAATAAAATTTAAAGGATGGATAAATGCACATGTGTGCATGAAAATAATAAAAAAGATTTTTAAAATAGAAAGAAATAATATATGAGAGAATAGATGTTCACACATAATAGTATCTAGAGTCAAGCTACCACTAAGTCTAACTACAAGAAGACTCATAATCCAACTCTAACTAAGATCTAGTTAGGAGACACTCATTAAATGAGAATTTGAGGAACAAAGGAACAACTAAGAGCGAAAATAGGAACACATTGGAGAATGTGAGGGAAATTGGCTTTTTAAATAAAATAAAAATGGTAAGTAATTGGGCAACTTGGGGAGAGTGTGACAAATATATGGGTGAATAATCATAATTAATTTAATCTAAAAAGTTAATTATTTGTGCATGAGAACATGTGTTAGTGAGGAAATTTCTATAAAATAAATGGTGTAGAAGGAAAATGCATCACACTTATTCTTGGTAAGGTTATGTTGCCAAAATTGTTTTGACTGAGTTTTACTTGTGAGAGTTGGGATACCAAGCTTGTAGAGAGAGTGAAAGCTCTACCTTGTAGTGGGATAATATATTCAATCTAGCGCTAAGATAAATCTTATTGAATCGGATGATTGTTTTAAAGTTTAAATTTTGAAATTAAATAAGAGTTTTAATTGGATGCCATGTAGTGGTATTAAGAATACTAATAACCAATATTATTGATATTAATAAGTTGAGTATCTTGAAAAGGGATGTATTACTACGATTTAGGATTAGTAAATTGTGATGGAAATTGTAAAGGATACTTTTAAAACGTATACATCTTTGAATCTCCATGTTATATGTATTTTTTAAGAGAACCTTTGTAGGCATGTTAATGAACCTAGAGTAAAACTTGGATAGGAGTGAAAATAAATTTAGGATGTCCTAGGGTGAATTATAACGGACATTTTAAATAATCTTCTACAGAAAACATTTTAAATAATTTTCTATACAAAGCATTTGAGATTTAATCTTTTAAGTAACTTTTATGAATGAAGACTTAGGGTTTTAGGAATAATAATATAAACTTTATTATATTATATAAAGTATTTAGTAAAGGAATGAGGTTAATGAGTAAATATTTTTGAGTTTATTATTATAATCAATGTTGATTATTGACCTATTTTATTAAGAAATTATTGATCTTAGATTTGATGATTTTAGGTAAGGATTTTGAATATTCGAAAACACATCATCTATGTCTCTATTATTGTTTTAAGATCGAATTGTGCAAATCTTAACCAGTTGGGTGCGATGGGTTTGGATTGATATTTTGTTATATTATTGGTAGATTTCTTAGACTTAGTATAGTATGTAAGTAGACCGTCATATGTTGATTTGTTCGATTCTTGAGCTAATGATTTATTTTAATTAACTAAACGTTGAATTCTAGTCTTGATTGTTTTACTAGTATTGGTTAAGGGAATTAGACACCTCCTTTTTCCTCAAAACAATCGCCAATCCTGAGACCTTAAATGGTCAAAATCAATCAGATGAATCCTGAACTTGGGCATTGATTATGTGTCTTGGAGGTCCTAACCTTGCAGGATAAGTTGGGCGGGTAGATATCCTTGTTATCTTTATGTGATATGGTTGATCTTGAGTAATAGTGATGTTGTAATTGGATTTTTGTTCTGTAGTGATGTGTTGAGATTTCATTGTGTATATATAATGTATGTCATTTTCACATATCTTTTGTCTTGACAATTGTTTAAAAGAAAAAAAAAATTACTCACTTATTTTGATGTCGTAACGGACGGGACGTTACACTCTACTTAAACCTATAATACCCTACTTGGGTATTATAGATCAAGTATTATGAGCCAAGGGTCTTTAATACCTATAATATCAAGTCTATCGATCTATAACTTTCTTAAGCCACACAACAATTGTGGTTGAGGTCCTCCCAAAAGCATTGTGTCATCAACAAATTGAGAATAGTCAATTACTTTAACACCTCTGACAATAATAATTCCTTGGGTATTAACATCTATTCTCTCTTGCTCAATCTTTCCACTTGATGATTCTTCCTTAATTATATAAAGAAGAGGTGATAGAGGACAACCTTGCTCAAGAACTTTTTTTCTTTGAAAGAAAGGAGATGACCTGTCATTCACTAAAGGGGCATTCCAAGGGCTTTCTATGCATGCTTTGATTCAAAAAATAATATAATAATCAAAGCCAACCCTACACAATACATTAAACAAAAAGGAGACTTGCCAAACTCTACCATATTCATTTTGATAATCTTTCCTTTTTTTTGCTTCACTTGTTGGAATGGACTACCTCTTGTAGAAGTAAATTCAATTTTTCGCTATTTTCTTCTTTTGCATGAAGCCCCCTTTATTTTTTGAGATGATATTTGGAAGAAACAATAGGAAGAGGGGAACCCTAGAATACCCCCCCTCCTCCCTACCCTGCCACGTCCCATCCCACAGGGCAGTGGGAGGATAATAAGTTGGGGTGGAGGGTGAGGTAAGGAGGAGGGGAAATTCCAGGAACTGCCCCCCTCCCCCGCTCCCCTCTTATAATTTTTTGTTTTGTTTTGTTTTTTTCATTACTTTTGGTTTTCTTGTGTTTTTTTTTGGCTCATTTTATATTTGTTTTTTGTTAATTTTATTTTTTTTATGTGTATGCTCTCTCTCTCTCTCTCTCTCTCTCTCTCTATATATATATATATATATATAATTTTATTTTTTCGAAGAAAAAAGTTCATAATTGTATTAATAAAAGAAAAATTACAGTACCTCAAATACTTGTAACATTCCTAAAAACTATTATTATAGCCTTATAATGGTCTAGAAAGGACCATCAAAGTCAATCAAGGTACTCCATGACTATATCTTTTAAATTTTCATAACTTCTTTCAGCTTCTCAAAAAATAGTTTCCATTCAACAACTCAAAATAGAACTTTAAAATAGTCTATTCCTTATGATTATTCCTTATGATTGACTGAAACCCATACCATCCCATATTTATACATGAAAAAGGAGTAAAACATAAAGAAAAGACATCAGTTCAGAGCCATGGATCATGAGCATATTCTAAGACAGTCCCCTCCAACTATTTAGAGACCATCCAAGTTCCACATTCCAGTTTTGTACCATCTTTAGAAAGTTCATCAACAGTCTTGTTTCTATCCCTATAGATATATGTGAAAATGAAATGTGTGAGAAGGCTGATATTTGAATGTCATTGTAAAGATGTTTTAATGTGAAGTTTCTTAGAGAAATTCCCTTTCACATCCATTGAATAACTAGTATATAATCTCCGAAGATTTGAATGTTTGAGACCCCAGCCTCATGACCTAGTCTTAGGACCAACTTGAGAGCCATTAGTTCACAAAAATCATTGGGTTCCTATCCAATTACTACCTTAATCGAAATGTTAATCCTAAGATTTTCGTATGCATTAAGGATATTTAATTCCAAGACAATACCTTTTAAAGGAAAAGTCTCTCTGTTTTCAAATAATTTTAGATTTTGAGCCAACTAGACTCCCCATGCACTGTTTAAGGGCATGACTCAAACCTATTTTAAGGCCTTTTCGTCATGCCAATCCTGAAAGGCCACTTCAATACTTTCTCCTACCCAGACATTTTGGTGCCCTACCAACCTTTCAACTTCCTTCCAAACTTCTAACATAAAGGGGTAGGTCATGAAGAGATAAGCATTTGTCTCTTCTAACAATTAGGGGATTGATGTTGAGATGGGGGAATCCTCTTAGAAGATAACCATCTAGACCCAAAAAAGGCTCCATTATTTGACATTTACTAGGGTTCACAATAAAATCAAGTTGGTAGAGTTGTTGCTCCATAAAATTTGAAGTGTGTGTTGGTATAGTGAATGTAATGTCCCTTGGCTTCGATCCTCCCTTCTTAAGTTTTATATGTCACTTGTCTTGGATAGGTGGTGGCATGCATAACTTTAGATTTATCATAAACAATAATTAAGGAATTGGGGACAAGGATACCCCTCATTTTAACCTTAAGGTTTCTCTTTCTAGGCATGAGGCTTTGTTAGACAAATGATAAGCTTATTGATTCCTTTCTCTTAGGACATGATAAAACTGTAGAGATTCAAAGTAATTGTCCTCTTTTTGGATTCACCATACGATCCTTTCTAGGTTGTCATTAGATGAAGAAAATTAGTGCATGAATCTAATAATTATCATTGTATATCTAATGACACTTAACTCTCTTCTTCTCCTCGGGTCAAGAACCTTTAGCCATTGATATAGAGGAAGAACTTCAAGATAATTATTAGTAGCTCCACCTAAATCCCATTCAAAACTTTCTTCTTGATTTCCCTCGAGATCAAGAATGACCATTGTCCATGTGAAAATTTTAACAAACATTATGCTTTTGGAAAGATTTAATAATGAGTTAGACTTAATCTACTCATTTTTTCTTATGATTACCTAACAAACATATTTTCTTTTGTAAACCATGTCTAATATCCTAAATCCCATTCAAAACTTTCTTCTTAATTTCCCTCGAGATCAAGAATGACCCTTGTCCATGTGAAAATTTTAACAAACATTATGCTTTTGGAAAGATTTAATAATGAGTTAGACTTAATCTACTCATTTTTCTTATGATTACCTAACAACCATATTTTCTTTTGTAAACCATGTCTAATATGTACACTTATTTTATATTAATATTGAAAATTTTTAAAATAAAAAAAATTTACATATTTGAAAATCAATGATAAAAAAACTTAATAATTACTTTAAAAAATTAAATATAAAAAAAATCACATGTTGTAAATCATGAATGTAGTTGTTTAATATATAATTCTCTTTAAAATTGAGTACTTCAATTGTGAATAAGAAAATAATAATTTTGATTTCAAATATTTTAAAAAATTTAATTAATTTATATTTATAAAGTAATTCAAGTTTTTTTTTTCAAATAAAATTTTGTCTTAATTTTTTAATTAATAGAATTTTGATAATATAGATCTTTTCAAAATAAATTAAAATCACTAAAGATAAAATAAGACTATGAAATTTCAAAGTTTCTTTTTCAATTTGATGGAGTTCATGATCGTGAACTTTTTTATATAAAAATATGAATCTCATTCCAACCAATACCCAATTACAAACATTAAGTTATTGAAAAAACTACAAACATTAAAAAAGGAAAAACTTTATTCGAATTAGATTTCAACTTTATTATCATTGATTTTGAATGTTTTATTCTTTGACTTAGTGTTGCAATAAGTGAAGAACTAAAGTTGTCACGTGTTTTGTCGTTACACAATAGCTGAGCCACCGACATATTAGGGTTAAGATATAAAACTGTCACATCGTTACATTTATTTTAATTTTAACTTTTAAGAATGCAATATATGATATTTCATTTCATTTAAAAATAAATCATAAAACATTTGACCATAAGGCTTTGGAATAAAGTTGTTCCTTCGATTGTGATGCCCTAACAACCTTCACAATGAACAAGTGAATATTAGAGAATAGAAAATTAAGTAAAGTGTAAAAACTTAAAAAAAGTTAAGACTATGTCTGAGTATTTTATTCGTCATTTTTATATAATTTAGTACTCTCTACAATGAAATCAATTACATAAACTTGATAATTGTAATTATTTAATAATAATTAATTAATTAATCATTATGTAGTGATCATATTCCAATTAATCAATTAAATAATCACTATATGTAATGGTTATTTAATAATAATCATTTATCAATAATTATTACTTAATATTGATCACTTCCTTAGTAGTGATTACTATGTAATGACTATATAATAGTGATTACTATGATAATTTACTATACAATATGTAATGATAAGTTAAGTAACCATTACATTTGGATTCTTTAAAGTTCAAGAAGAAAATAATGTATTTAAAAAAATAAAAGAAATTTTCGTATTACAATTAACCATATAAAATAAAAAGAATTCCCGTAGGAACCATTTAATTAAGAAAAGAAAAAACACTTTTCAAATTCGTTCTTCCATTGATGCGCTATGTACTTTTCGTCAAAGACAAATTGTAAAGTGGAACCAAATTTTTCTTTAAAAGATGGCTTTGTAAAATGGAATGCAGTTTTTATTATGCTGAAAGGTGTACACCTATTGGTAATGGGCACAATTAATCACCTTTTAATCTAAAATTCTAATCTAATGGCTAACAATTGAAGATGCTGGCATATTCTTAGTYGTCCTCCAAATCAATRAATGTGATTTACTTTTCATAATTTYCTTGTATTTTTGAATGCATCCGTTAACCTGTTTACTTTTTAACATTTACCTAATCATATTAAAAAATTACTGTAGCACTATATGATAGCCATTTTTAAATGATTAATCTTTGGGATTGCCATTACCTAATCATATTAAAAAATTACTGTAGCACTATATGATAGCCATTTTTAAATGATTAATCTTTGGGATTGCCACCACGAATTTCATTTTCTGATTTCGTTAGCTATCTATACGTTTCATTTTCTGGTTGTGGGTTTCATTTTCTGGCTGTCCACTGTCCGTGCGTTTCATTTTATATGGATGCTTGCAGGCCAAATGGAAGATGGCAACCACTATCTACGTGTTTCATTTTAAATACACTAATTAATCAATGGTTGTTGCTTCTTGTAAATACTAGTTCAGGCGCGCGTTTCAGTGCCGGATGGCAGCCACTGTATCAATGATGGTAGGCCGAATGGAAGATGGCGGCCACTGTCCGCGCGTTTCACTTTAAATACACTAATTAATCACTAGTTTTATAAAATATTGTTTTTATATAACTGATTTAATGAACCATTCGCAGTTTCACAGTGGTTATTTAGTTTGTAATATATATAATTAATGAAAAATAATTACCCATATAAACAATAATAATATATTTGTTGTTTGAGTTTTTTTAGAATAAGTTTATGAAATGTCATAATTTTGTATACAATGTATTTCTACAAAAACTGAACCAACACTTAACTACACAAACTTACATTTTCAAATAATAATATATTTTTTTAATTTATTAATTATAATTATTAAAATAATATTCTAAGTATAAGTTAAATTTGGAAGTTTATTTTTTTAAATATAATTAATAAGTTTAAAAAATATTATTATTATTTATAATTATAATTATCTTTTATCAATGTAATTAATAAGTTTAAAAGATCTTATTATTATTTATATTTATAATTATTTTCAATTATTCATTTAACTACTTTTTATTGAACATTGATAAGTTTAAAAGATCTTATTATTATTTATATGTATAATTATTTTCAAATATTCATTTAACTAATTTTTAACTTATTAATTATATTTATTAAAAAAATATTCCTAAGTATAAGTTAAATTTGGATTTTTTTTTTTTAAATATAATTAATAAGTTAAAAAAATATTATTATTATTTATATTTACAATTATCTTTTATTGATGTAATTAATAAGTTAAAAAAAACTTATTATTATTAGTCCCTGTTGAAGGCGCATAGGGACTAAAGCGATCGATAATTTGTTGACTTCATATTAATTTGTTCTTTGACTATAAAT
>SNQJ01S0051236.1:15353-50904 GCA_010110895.2 Picea sitchensis
GAAATTGATGAGGGCGTTTGGTTGAGGTACATGTTGGGTACATGGTTGAGACAAATAGTTGATGAGTTGACACATACATGAGGTGTATAGTTGATGATGTTGGTACATCTTGATGAGTCATATTTTATGTGTATTTGATGCATTATTGATACATATTTGGTGCATGCTTGATGCACTCGTTGATGGTACAGGTTGAGGTACAGATTGGTGCATGGTTGATGCACTTGTTTATGGTACAGGTTGATTACAGGTTGTTTGGACAGGTTATTGTGACAGGTTATTTGTACTGGTTTGGTGCATGGTTGATGCATTTGTTTATGGTACAGGTTGATGTATGGTACATGTTGGCACAAGTTATTTCTATAGGTTGTTATAGGTTGATTACAGGTTGATTGGTACAGGTTTACAACAATATATCTCACAGTGATAGTGTGACAGTGGTTCCATCATTCTACTTCTACGTCAGGTCAGTTGGAAGGGGCAAAGGCAAATGGTTGTAGCCACCTTCCAGTTGTAGACAAAGAACATAGGGGGTTGTAGGCTCCTTCTGGTTGTAGACATAGAATTGGGGATTTGGAGCTTCCCTCAGGTTGTAGCCTAAGAAACTAGGGGGTTGTAGCCTCCTTCTGGTTGTAGCCAGAGAATTGGGGAGTTGGAGATTCCTTTAGGTTGTAGCTTGAGAAACTAGGGGTTGGAGCCTCCTTCCAGTTGCAGCTGGAAAACAAAGGAAGTTGGTGCTTCCAATGAATGTAATTCTTAAAGACATATAAGAAAAAACATTATGTTGTTTTCTCCCGCTTTGGGTTTCCACGTAAAAAAACTGGTGTACTGTGTATGTGTATGATTGCTCATTTGTTCATTATTTATTTACTCTGCAACTATTACATGATAATTCTACATTGATATAACACTTGAATTTTGTGGTTAAAAAGGATTAAATTTCTCTATTACTAATTCACCCCCCTCTCAGTAATCCAACAATATTGGCTTTCATCTTCTGTTGTATTCCTCTTTAGCCCCGTGGGGTGGAAATTAAGGCTATAATATATGCCTCCTATTGCTTGAGGTCAGTAAAGGAATGGATGGATGAAATACATTAGAATAAAATAGTATCCATGTGAGGCAACGTGAGGAGAGAGAAAAGGAGGTCTGGAGGTCAAAAAGTACCCACAATCAAACATAGAGGATAAAATCATATATAGACCATTCTCAAGGTAGACATACTCAGACTTTGAAGAGTATCAAAGCATGCCTTCCAAAAAATACAGTGAGGATCCATGACATGAAATGCAAGACCATGGCCACGAAAGAATACATGGTGGATCCATGTGATCAAGAAGATCATAGCCGAGAGAAAATACAATGTGGAACTATGTCACAACATATACATCAAGAAGAAAATGAGCACTAAGGAGAGTTCCCTCAAAGTCTTCAAAGTACTCATATACAAGTGATATACTCCATCACAACTTGGGAAGGGATGTTGTAAAGGAAGGATGTGGCCCCAAGCCCAAGTTCTTCATCCCAAACCCCGATGGTACAAATCTACAACATGTGAATAGATGAGATGATGTCGAGCATGGTATAAATCGTCTGATTACTGATCATTGATGTATATCATTAATAGATGTAAGGGAACCCACCAATGAGAAAGATGAACCCCAAGGTACCTAGTACAATATAATGAGTGTGAATAGAGGATTTAGTGTTGAACACTCGTAGAATCAATTGATCAGGAGTCAATGATGAAAACCCGCTATCGATCATGAGGAATCTTTCTATTGAGGACTGCAAGCTCCAAGGTACTATATGGTTTCTATATCCCTCTCCTAGATAATGTGTTGAAGTCTATAGGAAGAGATCTGTCAAAGGAGGGCCTTAGTGTATCCCCCATCAATCAACACAAAACATATATCGAGAAATGATGTGAAGAGAGATTATCACCAAGTACAACTAACACATGGATGGTTGACTTGGAAAGTCAACAAAACAATAGATGGATGACTCAGGATTAAACTTCCCTTGAACATATAACATGACACAATGGTGACTTGGAAACAATACTTAAGAGCTGGATGAATATAGTGCAACAACTCAGGATGCATTGAAGAACTCTCCATGATGACTGGAAGAGTAACTAGCTGGAGGAGTATCTCTAACTCATATTACTCAGATGACTCATAGGAAAGATAAAACCCAACTGTAGGATGATGACTCAAATAGGTGCCATGTTTAAGGGTGACTCGACTAATGCTGCCATTTTGTAAATAGATCAATGGTAAAAAACCCCACTCTTTTTTTTTATTTTTTGGTTTTTTGGTGTCTCCTTCATGTTTTAACAAGCGTGAAAGAGAGATTAAATGATGCTCGATAATGTATTTTTCGTTCAGTTTTAATGAGCCAAAAAAAGAGTTAAGAGTATACTAGTGAACTGTCTTNTTTTTTTTATTTTTTGGTTTTTTGGTGTCTCCTTCATGTTTTAACAAGCGTGAAAGAGAGATTAAATGATGCTCGATAATGTATTTTTCGTTCAGTTTTAATGAGCCAAAAAAAGAGTTAAGAGTATACTAGTGAACTGTCTTTTTCATGTCTTTTAACGAGTCCAAAAAAAAGGGTAAAAGTTTACTCAAAAGCATATTTTTCGTGTCCTTTTACGAGTTCGAAAAAAGAGATAAAAGTGTATTCATTTGGAGAGAATGAGTATCTTAACAAAACGCTCCTATGTTCTAAGTGCATGGAACTAATCTAAGAAAAATGAATGAAAATGGTAATAGAAAATGAGATCCACTCTTAGCAGTTGTTATCTCCATGGGTAGGTGGATGCAAAACAGAGGCCAAATAATGCAAGAGGTGGGTGGTCAAAGGATACTGCAATAACGGTAAGTGGGATTTGGAAAAAAAATAGCGCATCAACAGAGTGTATGATGCAAGAAACAAATACATAGATGACCATTAAGAAACATAAAAATATGGGAACCCCTTCGAGATATGGCTAGAATATAGATAAAGAGAGGAATATGAGTCTCAACTTAAAGTCATGGCAGGACTATAGGAGGGTTCTTGGGCCTACAGAAAATTGCAACACGTGCACTAGGAAATCTGGGTGCTAACTAGAGTGACCATGGAGGCTAGGTACTATCGAACTAGTTACGATGTGAAAAAAGGGAGTGGCTAATGTTGCAACATGACATGATCGAACCTAAGGCACATGATGGAAAAATGAATGGTTAATAATGCAAATCATGGATGCAGGGAAAAACCTATCCCTATATGTCAGTTTTAATAACATGTACCTCAAGTTCAGTGGAAGTCTCGCCATCTTCATAAAAAAAGTCCCTAGTGTCCCATAAAGCACATGTAAACTATATTTCGGGGTAAACACGCGTAGTGAAATATCAAAAAAGAAAATATTGTTGGATTTTTGGATATGATATATTAAAAAAAACAAAAACTCACACCACACACCTATATACAAGGAACTACACATCTTGATGCTTTATGCCAAGTAGAATCCATTGCTAGGCTCAGGCCAAGAATCTTTTTCATAATCGATGAACTCATGATCCAATGTTGGCATCATATGGATTACCATGTCGGGGCCATGCCACATAGGAATGAATTTCTACATATGAAGATACTCATCATGAGCGGTTTCATGAGCTACAAAATCTCCTTGATGGTCTCCATCAAGACATGAAGGAAGTATGAAACATGAATATTTAGTGTAATGGGAAGTAGAGAATTTGCTGGGAAGTTCTGAAAAAGATAACCATGGAAAAAAAAGGGTCAATACTAGGAGGGATACTAGATTCCCTAGCAAATTCCCCCAGTCTCAGATCAAGACTCATCATGCTAACTCTCATCGGTTCCAAATTAGGATAAGATGATTGATGCATCACCTCATCATTGGGCTCAACTATGGATGCCATGACATCCAGGATGGAATTATCTAAAGGAAACTCAGGATCAAGGATGACTGATCCAAGATGATCTCCACACAAAGAATTAAATTCATGGAGAAAATCATTAAACTTTGCACACCATGGAGAAAAATCATTAAATTTGCACACCATGGAGAAAAAATCATTAAAATGCTAATTAATGATAAGTGGCAAAGAATAATTAATTAATTATGAATGATTTGATTGTAAATGATTAATACTTGAAGTGAGTTGGAAGATCTCACGTATTATTCATTTAATTGTAAAAAACGGAAATTAGTTGTGAGAATCCAAATCACAAATTAGTTTCATAATTTTAAGGGGAAATTAGTTGTATGTGAGAAACCAAATCACAAATTAGCTTCCTAGTCTTAAGGAGGAAGTTAAGGGTCTCATGAGTTGGCTTGGACTCTTCCTCACTTTATTACAAGTGGATTGCTAGTCTCAAGGAAGAAGTTAAGGGTATTTCTCATTTTTGTACTTGGGTGGGTACTAGATCCTAAATTCATGGATCTTGTCTTTTTGTATTATGGAGCTAGGAAAACTTATTTAAACCCCTTTATTGGGAGAGATTGAGGAGGCTTTTGGAGGCCCTTTGAGGCTCTTTTGAATATCTCTTTGAGGAGAGAGTCAAGAAATCATGCTTGTAATATGTGAGCCCCTACATTGGTAGAGCCTCATTTCCCCTTCGTTTGGGAGAAGATGTAGCCCTTTTATGTAAAGGAGAGTCATCCCTGCATTGGGAGAAACAATGAAAAGTGATTCATATTCCAAGAGGATTCAGAGACGTATCCAGAAGGTTCCGATGAACTCCATTAATAACTTGGTGATCTCTTCCTCTTATGTGATTGTCTCATGTTTCTTATGGATACCTTTATTTATGAAATTATGATTATTAAATGCATATTGTAATGGATTATGAGACTAACAACTCATGCACCAAGTTTATATTCAATTTGGATTCAAGCCTTTATAAGCACTTCAATTTTCACCTTTTATGCGATCAAGTTCAATTAAAATGATCTTATAACTGATCCTTTCATTAAGTGAACCTAGAACCAAATAAAGTTTGGTATCAAGGTCACCCCGGATTCAGATCAAGTGGTATTAGAGCATGATTGATAGGAATTTTAGGTGTTTAAAACAAGATGGGAAAAACATTGAAGAATGCATGGCTTTGTGAGCTTGAAAAAATCAACCAGACCATCCAAGCAGAGAATGTTGAATTGAGGAGGTTGCTTCAAGAGTCTGAAGAATAAAAGAGCAAACTACGGCTGCAGCTACAAGCTATGGATGAGCAAGTTGGAGAAGTCTCCACAACAAAGGCAACAAAGAGTCCATCTTGTGGCCATGGTAGGTATATTATTTATGGTTCTTGTCATGATGATGTTGATAGCTGCACATATTGTCAGATGATAGAGGATGCTCTCCAGACACTAGGGAACCATGGTGGTTTCCTAGAATCCTCATCTGTAACTTCATCCAACAAGGAGGGGTATTTGGCCACACTTCGGGAAGATGACCAAGTCCCACAGATAGGAATGGAGGTAAAGGATTCTCCATGTTCATTTCTTTCCCTCTTTAATGATGATGCTTCTTTTGGAGTCTTTAAATAGCACACCAAGGGCATTGGCTTGAAGTTACTGTGGAAGATGGGGTATAAAGGAGGAGGTATTGGTATAAATAGACAATGTATAATTCAACCACTGGAGGTTGAAAGAAGGCCCCAATTTGCAGGATTGGGGTATGGTGAAGGCGAGATGGACATGAATTCACACAACTATTGCACTCACTGTTATATACGAGGACATTGGATCTAGAAATGTTGGAAGCTCCATCCTAAACTTGGTCCAATGTAGGACAAACAATCTATGTAGGCATCTAGAGAGCAAGAGGAGTATGTTGGTAGATCCCCGAAGCATAAATATAACAAATAAGGCCCATTGATCCGAAAAAATAGGAAATGGGTAGACCAGAGGAGGCATGGGGTTCCAAAATAACTCAAAAATAAAATTGCTCAAAATTCAACCAAACTACCACCATGTTGAAGAGATTGTCAATACCTTTCCAACGGTGCAAACGTCTCATCAAACAGAGTTGTGGTGAAAAACTTATGGCCATCCGAAGTTTTCAACAAACATGCAAAATTGGTGAAATCCGTATAGCGCTAACGTCCACATGCTGGCGTGGCAACACCATAGACTACCACTTGTCATCCGTACAGGTGATGCGGCAGGTCGTATAAGATGATATGGTAGTATGATGGGTGATTTGGAAGTATGTATGATGACATCAAAAACTGACATGGCAGTATAGATGATGATGTCAACAACTGACATGGTTGTATGGATGATGATGTCAACATTTGACATGGTAGTACGAATGATGACATCAGTAGATGATGTGGCAGTTCAGATGATGTTGTCAACATATGACATAACGGTATGGATGATGATGTTAGCAGATCACATGGTATTATGAATGATGAAGTCAACATGGCATAGCATGCTGATTGGGCAATGACATGGCATTTACGTAGGATGATGATGTGGCAGGTGACACAACAGTCGAGGTGGCATTGACGCAGGTGATGATTGGGTGCCATGTGGGCCAATCACAGGTTTCCACGTGGCATCCTGAATTTTACCAAGTATGAGTACATTTTTCAAGGTGCATTTATTGTTGTTGTACGACCCTATTTGGTACGTAAATCGAGGCAGAGAGCCCAAGGGGGTTCAGAAGTCACAGTGATAGAATTGGATGAAAGTACAATATTTTTTACATGTTTTTTCTCTACGAATCCACTAGTGCAGTCTGTTTTGTGATATGAGCAGTATATTTGAGGGCTCATGACATAAGCCCAAGTTTTTCGTTAATGCTTTGGCACACATTTCGAGGCAGGAGAGTCCAGAAGTCACAGATACAAAATTTGATGAAAATACAATCATTTTTTCACAATGTTTTGCGATGAATCCACTGGTTCAGTCCATTTTGTGTTCTGAGCAGTATATCTGAGGGATCGTGACAGAAGCACAAGTTTTCCATTAATGCTTTGGCATGAACTTCGAGGCAGAGTTGAACTTTTCAGAACAGGTCGAGTTTATAGTAAAAAGTTGTAGAATGATGAGACAGACCTGTTGGTGTTGTGTATGCAAATATTTGAGCTCCTTGGCACGAAAACCAATGTAAGTTTTATGCACTTATGGTTTTTGCCTCTTTTTGAAAATTGCAAGAGGATGAATGCATGTTGCAGATTCTGGTGATATTTGAGTGCTACAGCAGGGCAACAAGATCTGAATTATTGTATGAAATTCATTGTTTGAGTCTTGCACATAAACCAAGACGGTGCGGTAAGAGGCCATTTTGACACTTAGATAGAAAGTAATCATGCTTACAGTCAAAAGTATCATAATTGTGAGACGAGTATGATGATAATGGAAATTGCCTTATTTGTTATGTTGCACATGTTTGTAATGGGGGGATTAAAAACCATAGAGTTTCTCACTAGTGCACATTTGGGGGTATTCACCTTAATGTTAATGATGTAAAAGGTTGTAATTAGCCACTCTTGAAAGTGATGATGAGAGTGAGAGGCATTTTTTTCTATCCCTAAACCTTGTAATCCTTGTTAGCAACATTGTAATGGGTTTTATAGCCACTGTTGAGTGAGAGGCATTGTTTTGCCTAGGCCTATTGTTGCAACCTTATAATGGGTCTTGTAGCCACTGTTGAGTGAGAGGAATTTTTTTTCCTAGGCCTATTGTTGCAACCTTGTGATGGGTCTTGTAGCCATTGTTGAGTGAGAGGCATTGTTTTTCCTAGGCCTATTTTGACAACATTGTAATGGGTCTTGTAGCCACTGTTGAGTGAGAGACATTGTTTTTCCTAGGCTTGTTTTGGAAATCATTGTAAACTTGTCCATGAGTGTTTCATAAACTCTTGGTAAGTATGGTATTACTTTAAAATTGTGATCATGTATTTTTATCTACCGATTTGAATTGATGCAAGTGTTGGCATTGACATCCTCATTCCAAAGTAAAAAGGTGAAGGAGAAGAAGGGTGTGGCCTTTCAAAGACATTTGTTATGCAGATCAAGGAATCAACTATGGATTTGCATTGGTGCAAGTGTCGACATTGACATCCTCATTCCAAAGTACAAATATGAAGGATAAGAAGGGTGTAGCCTTTCAGAGACATTTTTTATGCAGATCAGGGAATCGATTGTGAATCTGCATTGATGCAAGTGTTGGCATTGAAATCCTCATTATGAAGTATAAAGGTGAAGGAGAATAAGGATGTGGCCTTTCAGAAACACTTGTTATGTAGATCAAGAAGCAAGGAAGTGCATAGTGGAGTGTAAGACTCTTCCTAGAAGTTGGTTGCAGATATTCAAGTTCCTCTCTATACTTTTTTAGGTCCAAAAGTTAATTTTTTTGGGAGTTGTGATCTGATGCAGAATAATCACTCCACCTTAGCACACGCCAACTGATTTGCACGAGTGGTGCGCATTCAAGGAAGGGAGAGGTGCCTCCCTCTCATTTTTCCTTCGAGAATCTAAAGCATGATCAAGGCACTTAATGCTGACAAGCTGGAAGAGCTGAGTTGTGCCTTCGCAAAATCTAGAGATAAGGTCGCCATTAAGTGGTTGACGGTAGGAGAGATATGCATCTGATTCAGATCATTTTTCCATCATTGTAATATTCCTCGGTAGTCAGACATTTTGAATGGTGATAAGACACCACTAGTTTAGTTTGGAGGGAAGCTCGTCAAGCCCCTCTTGTATAAAATCTTGTATTGTTTCCAGTAGAGGAGGCATAAAGTATAGATAGGAGGAGATATGCATAGGAGATAGGGAGAGAAACACAGATATCCAAGACTCAGTCGCAGTCCAAACTCAAACATTTGTAATTTGACATTCTGCCATTAATAGAAAAGGGACAGTTTTTCCTGTTTTTCAATTTCTGTGTAATGGATGTGTGGATGTTTTGTTGAGAATGTCATTCGTATGCATTTGAGTTGTAGATGTATGTTAGAAATCATCTGCAGGAATACAGATACAATTTTATATATGTGAGTGTGTTGGATTAAGTCTGGTTCTCTAGGCTAAGTGCAAGGAGTGCGCGAGAGAGGGCAAAAACTCTGTGAGTCGATGCAAGGAGTGTGTGTCTGAACTCGGTGAAGCCAGAAGAGAAGCTACCAGGAGGTAACACCAGGATAATCCACATACTCGAGAGGAAATTTCAAGGTGGTTAGGTACCTTGGGAAGAAAGACTATGTAAAAGGAAACACAGTGCAAAGTTACTGAACACTTTGTAACACTCTTCCAGGAGGGCATTGAGCTAGTGTGAGAGCGTACCCGAGAAACACATCCTGAAGTGTTGAAATCATTAAGATAACCCTAGGGTTTTTGAACACTTTGAGGAAGGAAGGACTATCAAGAGTGCATCAACAAAGAAAAAGAGATGCCTTAAGACTTCTAGGAAGGCTAAGGGAGAAACTGTCGAAAGGATTAGCTGAGCGCAAGGACTGCATCAAGAACATTGTAAGTTCATATTACAAGCTAAGGAGGGAGAATGTTAAGTTGCTATGAGGGCATAATAAATTCTCTGGAGAACACAGAGGAAATGGGAACCTTGAAGGTTTTCAAGCTGAGCAAAGTCACAGAAGAGTTTGCGCACAACTTTGCAAGGAGTGCAGAAGAAGCTTGAGAATGGCCTAAGTGTCGAGAAGGAAATTGAGCTAAGTGTGAAAAAATGTCGAGGACTACAAATTCCCGAAGACCGTGAAGTCACCCATTGTTGGGAGGAGACAGGTGACAGAAGCTCGAGAGATCTGGGAGTGAGTGCTCTGGAAGGTTTGCCAAGAGAAAACAAGGATTTTCGTGGGGTCGCAAAGAGCAGAGTTGATCCTAGTCATTGGTGCTGGGAAGGGCACGTGGCAGAGATCCAAGGACTTCAGAGGAAGAAACCTTTGAAGAAAAGTCAAGGAGTGGAACACCCAAAGAGCTAGGAGTCGAAGCAATCCTAGCCGTCCATTGAGATAGGACACGTGGTGTTAGATCAGTGCTTCGCTAATTCACAGATCGGGGGAAAAAAGATAGGAGAAGTGAAAACTCCCAAAGGATGGATTCATGGAGTAGATCATAGCCGTTGGATGTGAGAATAATGTGGACCGTTGATCTGGTCCTGGAGAAATCGTTGATTCAGGAATCGGGGAAAAGGAGCACAGAGCTCGCAAAAGCTTCAAAGCGCGGAGTCGCAAGGGGAGATGGCCTACGGTCGTAATCCATGGTCACATAAAAGGAAGGGGATCAACAAGAAGGGTTAGCACCCATTTTTGTTGAGATTTTTACAACACTAAGGAGAGGGCCCACGGGTTCCATAAAACCTGCGCCAAGGAAGGAAGGTCCTATGATAGAGTTTGTTGGGTTCCAATAAGGAGACGAAGAGTCTCTCTGAATTAGTATTTAGAACGATCCTAGACTGAGAGGTCAAGCAGCCCTTTGGAGGGAAGGGGGGTCTGTGCCACGAGTGGTATCTGAGCTAATACAAAATTGATTTTTATAGGAAAGGGAGACATAGTGCGACACTCTGTTGAAGCTGTTGCAAGGTGTGCAACAAATGATAAACAACCAGGTGGACTATAGGTGAAGCAGGATGGCCGTTGAAGGTCATAAACATGGTCAAAGGGAAAACTACTTGCAGAGAAGCAAAGTGGAGATGGACAAAGAGATCAGTGAAATTCGAGAAAAAGTGGAAAGGCTATCATTTAAGATGCAGTGGGAGGAAAAGGTGCACTGGAGATACAAGTGGCATTTGAGAAGGACAACTAAGTGGCTTGTTCATAAGTTGTTGGCCAAGAGGCAGCAAAAAATGTTAAAAAGGTGGCTAAGGCATGCTGAAAACCTCAATGATAAGGGAAAGAGATTTGGTAGAGGTCTCATAGAATGCCAGGTGGGAAACAAAAAGGGATCAATTGATCTCATAAACTGCCAGGAGTGCAAAGGAGACATCCCTAATTGCCAAGTGGGAAAGGGAGAAGAGATGATCTTAGATGAGAGTTCATGTCAGTATGGGATGTTGACAGATGGAGAGGAGGTGAAAGAAAGGTCTCATCCACATGAAGATTCATGCGAAGATGCAGCTGCTTGAATGAAGATGATGACAAGTTGAAAACTTTTATCACAGATGAGAAGGATCAAAGGAGTGTTCTGATCATTGGAGGTGTCGAGATATTCCTGCCAAGCAGCCGAGGAGAGGCTAGCATAGATGTTATGAGTGCATCAGAAAGACAGCGCGTTGAGACTGTCATGGAGGAAGAGGAACATATACTGAATTCTATCCCAACAGAAGGGGAGCACCCAGTTAAGTTACTCACTCAGTGGGAGATGGGGTTAAAGGCACTGGAGGATTGGTTGGACAGTCAAGAAACATAAGGTGGCTTCCAAGAGATAGCCATGCCAGAGGAGGCATACCAGCATGAGTTACAGCTGGAGGAAGCTGGAGTAGAACCAACCAGAGAATTGATAGGAGTTAGTATGTCAGGAGAGGTATCTAAACATCGGTTCGGTGGTGAGACTGCAGAATTGGAGTCTGCAGCAATGTGGCCAGTCAACGTCACAATGGATGGGAGAGGCATGGGAGATCAAGGTGATACACCCATAGAAAATCATGAAGAGTTGTAGCCAAGTAGACTACACAAGGAAAACCAGCTGACGAAGCAACTGGAAGAATATGTAGAGGAGATACGGAAGTTGATGTTGTAGTCAACATAAGAAGTTGTCAGCAAGGAGAATCTAGACAGAAAGGGACCTGCATGAGAAACAGGAAAGATGTAGGAGCAGCAGCAACAACAAAGAAGGGGAGAAGGAAGACAACTCCAGGAGAAAGTTTGGGATCTAGGAGGATTTCAACAGAGTTGGGAAGCTCATGAGAAAGAGCTCATGAATTTTCTTAGCCGTGGAGTATGATGTAGGAACATCACTCCACCTCAGCACACACCAGCTGATTTGCACAAGTGGTGCGCATTCAAGGAAGGGAGAGGTTCCACCCTCTCATTTTTCCTTCGAGAATCTAAAGCGTGATCAAGGCATTTAATGCTGACAAGCTAGAAGTGCCGAGTTGTGCCTTCGCACAAGCTGGAGATAAGGTCACCATTAAGTGGTTTATGGTAGGAGATATCTGCATCTGATTCAAATCATATTTCCATCATTGTAATCTGCCTCCGCAGTCAGGCATTTTGAATGATGATTAGACACCACTAGTTTAGTTTGTAGGGAAGCTCGTCGAGCCCCTCTTGTATAAACTCTTGTATTGTTTCCAGTAGAGGAGGCATCAAGTATAGAGAGGATGAGATATGCATAGGATATAGGGAGAGAAACACAGAGAGCCGAGACTTAGTCGCAGTCCGGACTCAAACATTTGTAATTTGACATTCTGCCATTAATAGAAACGGGACAATTTTTCCTGTTTTTCAATTTATGTGTAATGGATGTGTGGATGATTTGTTGAGAATGTCATTTGTATGCATTTGATCTGTAGATGTATGTTAGAAATCGTCTTTAGGGATAGATATACAATTTTATATCTATGAGTGTGTTGGATTAAGTCTAGTTCTCTAGGCTAAGTGAACGGAGTGCGCGACAGAGGGCAGAAACTCTGCGAGCCGACGCAAGGAGTGCTTGTTTGAACTCGGTGGAGTTAGAAGAGAAGTTGCTAGGAGGGCACACTAGGATAATCCACAGACTCGGGAGGAAATTTCAAGGTGGTTAGGTACCTTGGGAAGAAATACTGTGTAGAAGGAAACACAGTGCAAAGTTATTGAACACTCTATAACACTCTGCCAGGAGGGAATTAAGCTAGTGTGAGAGCATACCCGAGAAACACATCTTGAAGTGTCGAAATCCTTAATAGAACCCCAAGGTTGTTGAACACTCTCAGGAAGGAAGGCTTTGCAAGAGTGCATCGACAAAGGAAAAGAGATGCCTTAAGACTTCCAGGAAGGCTAAGGGAGATACTGTCGAAAGGATTATCCGAGCGCAAGGAGTGGGTCAAGAACGTTATAAGTTCATGTTACAAGCTCAGGAGGGATAAAATTAAGTTGCCAGGAGGGCACGAGAAAGTTCGCTAAAGAACACAGAGGAACTGGGAACCTTGAAGGTTTTCAAGCCGAGCAAAGTCGCAGAAGAGTTTGCGCAGAACTCTGCAAGGAGTGCATAATTAGCTCAAGAACAACCTAAGTCTCGAGAAGGAAATTGCGCTAAGTGTTCAAAAAGGTTGAGGACTGCGAAGTCCTAAAGACCATGAAGTCTCCCATTTTCGGGAGGAGATAGGTGACAAAAGCTCGAGAGGTCCGATAGCGAGTGCTCTGGAAGGTTTGCCAAGAGAAAACAAGGATTTTCGTGGGGTCACGAAGAGTGGAGTTGATCCTAGTCATTGGTCTTGGGAAGGGAATGTGGCAGAGATACATGGAATTTGGAGGAAGAACCCTTCAAAGAAAATTCAAGGATGGGAACACCTCAAGAGCTGGGAGTCGAAGCAATCCTAGCCGTCCATTGAGATAAGACACGTGGTGTTAGATCAATGCTTCGTTGATTCGCAGATAGGGGGAAACAGAGATAGGAGAAGTGAAAACTCTCGAAGGAAGGAGTCTTCGAGCAAATCATAGCCATTTGTTGTGAGAAGAACGTGGATTTTTGATATGGTCCTGGAGAAATCGTTGATTCAGGAATCGGGGAAAAGGAGCACAGAGCTCGCAAAATATCTGAAGCATGGAGTCGTGAGGGGAGCTGGCCCACAATCATAATCCATCGTCACATAAAAGGAAGGGGCTCAGCAAGAATGGTTAGCACCCATTTTCATTGAGATTTGTAAAATGCTAAGGAGAGGGCCCACGGGTTCCATAAAACCTGCGCCAAGGGAGGAAGGACTTGTGATAGAATTTTTTGGGTTCCAATAAGGAGCCAAATAGTTGCTTCGACTCAGTATTTCGAACGATCCTAGACCGGGAGGTTGAGAAACCCTTTGGAGGGAAGGGGGGTCTGCACCATGATCCAAGAGGATCTCCACAAAAATAATTAACTTCATGGAGAAAATCATTTAACTTTGCACACCATGGAGAAAAATTATTAAAGTTGCACACCGTGGAGAAAAGTTCATTAAAATGATAATTAATGATAAGTGTCAAAGAATAATTAATTAATCAAGAATGATTTAATTGTAATAAATGATTAATACTTGAAGCGAGTTGGAAGACCTCACGTATTATTCATTTACTTGTAAAAACAAAAAATTAGTTGTGAGAATCCAACTCACAAATTAGTTTCCTAATTTTAAGGGGAAATTAGTTGTATGTGAGAAACCAACTCACAAATTAGCTTCCTAGTCTTAAAGAGGAAGTTAAAGGTCTCATGAGTTGGCTTGGACTCTTCCTCACTTTATCACAAGTGGATTCCTAGCCTCAAGGAGGAAGTTAAGGGTCTTTCTCGTTTTTGTCCTTGGGTAGGTACTAGATCCTAACTTTACGGATCTTCTCTTTTTGTATTATTGAGCTAGGAAAACTTATTTAAACCCATTTATTGGGAGAGATTGGGAAGGATTTTGGGAAGGCTTTTGGAGGCCCTTTGAGGCTATTTTGGAGAGATCTTTGAGGAGAGATTCAAGCAATCATGCTTGTAATATGTGAGCCCCTACATTGGGAGAATTATGCCCCACATTGGGAGATCCTTGTTTCCCCTTAATTTGGGAGAAGATGTAGCCCTTTTATGTAAAGGAGAGTCAGCCCCGCATTGGGAGAAGTAATGACAATTGATTCGTATTCCAAGAAAATTCGTAGACATAACCAAAAGGTTCTGGTGAACTCCGTTAACAACATAATGATCTCTTCGTCTTATGTGATTGTCTCCTGTTTCTTATGCATATCTTTAATTCCACAATTATTCTTATTAAATGCATATTGTAATGAATTATGATACTAACAACTCATGCACCAAGTTTATATTCAATTTGGATTCAAGCCTTTATAGGCGCTTCAATTTTCACCTTTTATGCAATCAAGTTCAATTAAAACGATCTTATAATTGATCATTTCATTAAGTGAACCTAGAACCAAATCAAGTTTGGTATCAAGGTCACCCCGGATTCAGATCAATGATACATGAAGTCAGAGAGTCAACAACCTATTCGGGAAGAGTAGGTTGATTACACTCCATATGAGAATGGAGTTGCTGACCAATATCAACGGATCCTGATGGGATTGTTGAATAGACAATCTTGATGACAGTGAGTGGCATGGATGCTCCATATGATTCAACATCCTTATCATAGACTCAAGGGATCCAGTGGAAAAAGATGAAATCATGTTGATATGAGAAACGTTCGCAGTAGGAGTTGGTGGGGGGAAATGGAATGTTCCAATAAGTGAAGAGTCTTTGAACATCCCCGCACCAAGACTCATGTAAGATTGTTGGGTATCACTGAAAAGGGTACATTAGACCCCGCATTGGATCCAAGGTCTGGGGTACAAAACATAAGTTGATCAATCATCACTATTTTCCCTTAATGAGGGAATCGTAAGACCCTAAAGACAGATGCGACAACTGGAGTAATCTCGTATAACCAAGTGCGCCTGAGTAAAAAATTATACTCAAGAGGTGCATCGACGACCCCCAAAACAACAAAGACAGTCTTACCACCTAATTCGATGGGTAAGGAGGTGATAATTTCATGGGGATGGAACATATGTCCATCGAATTATTTCAATAATGTTGTAGACGTATCGAGCTTTGGAGAGTTGAGGGCCTTCCAACATGACATAGAAATTATGCAAGTCAAGGCTCCTTCATCAATCACAGCGTGGAAGATATTTTTCCCCATCATTCTCACTTTGATATGGAAAGCAATTTGATGGGAGAACCCATGATTAAATTGATTAGAATCAAATATTATCAAACTTGACTCTGAGGGATTGTTGGCACAGGGGCAGACCCAGGGTTCAACGCTACAAAAGTGCACCAACAAAACCCTAACTACCGACCCTTTCAACAACACCTGCGAAGCAGATGAAGTCTCACCCGAGGAAGAAGTAAGGGTGGTTGCAGACTCAAGTGTCTGCAACCTTAGCTAGGACACAGATCTATGATTATAATACTTAACAGAGCACTTAGAACCAACAGTTCATCAATATTTAACCACTATTCTACTGCACAGACAGAATAGAGCATTGCATCGTTCACTCAGATCTGATGTATATAAACACTTAACAAAGGAATTAGATCAGATCTAACAGATTCAAGCACTAGGCAAGTTCGCAGATGTTATATCTAGCATCCAGATTCATCATAAGCACAAAGCATAGACAAATCTATCTATCTATATCAAGGCACTTTAGCACATAACACATAAACATATCAGAATATCACACAGAGAAGAATAACACAGTATTTATGTGGTTCACACCCTCCCTGGGGCTACGTCCACCAACTCTTCTTCTTTATTGCCTTCATTCAATCAATTACAAGCACAGAGCCCCCAAAATTCTACTTCGTAGAGGATAGGAGATCTGCACACCTCGCTTGATCCTCCTTCCTTGCATTACAACACAAAGCCTTCCACAATATATTACAACCACTTGCACTTAGTTCTGCAAGTCTCTCACAATACACACAAAGCATCTACAAACCATAATTGCACTTAGCAACTTACAACTGATTAGCACTAAGCCATCGACTATTCTTACATTGCCTAGATCTCTATTTATACATTACAAAATGGGCCTAAACATGGTAAACCCATGGGCCGACATCCCATTCGATTTACATATTCCCAAATCCCAAAAAGGACCCAAAAAATGGGCCGAGATCCCGTGATATCCACTTCGTCTTGCGCTCCTCCTTCAACAGGTTGTCAAATTCCCAAAATAGGTCAAACTTGACGAAGGATCTCCCAAAACTTGGTCAAGGGCCAACAATCCCCCAACAGTGACTTGTGACTCGTCCTGAGTCACTCTGGTCTGACCATAAATGCCTTTCTATCCGTTCGGAGCGTCGATCGAATGGTTATAACGTCCCCAACGGATATATTGCTTCGCGATGGTGAAGTTCCATGTGTCGTTTTTCTGATATCCCGACGAAGATCCAATTTTTCAAATTTTCCTTTTAGGTTTTCTTTGGAACCTTCTATAACCTTTCAATCTTAGCTTTCTTCTTACTTAATTTTCTAGCTTTGTTTCTAGTGAGATTCATCTCGGTAGTCCTTTTCCCATTTTGATTCTTATCTTCTTTTGACATAGTGACTTTGCGCGGTTGAGATTCTTCCCTAGGGTTCAAGGGTAATACTTTTTCTATAGCTGGACTAGGTACTTCAGTCTTCCATGGTTCGTCCAGTGTTTTTACAACTTCGACTTCCAAGTCCTTGGTGTTAAATAGCTTCGATCTGTTCTCCTGCTCTTCAGTCAAGTGTGTGATTATCCTAGTCATGAAATCCATTAGGTCCTGCTTTTTCTGTTCTAGAGCTTCCTCTTCTTCTTTCCTTCGGATATGATCTTTCTCAGTCCAAGTCTTGCCTAAAAAAATTGGAAACAGAGTGTTGTCCTCAATAAATCTAATAATTTCAAATTCTTCCTCTGTCGCAGTTCCATTGACATACATAGGTATCTGAGCGATCTTCCCGCATAGGGTTATCAGTTTTCCTTTGAATAATACTATTCCTCCTAATGAAGGAATCATAGTAGGCTTTCCTAGGGCTTCCCAAGTTCTTTTTGTCATAATATTCACCTATGTTTCCTCATCCAAAGTACACTTGATGTCGAAGTCTCCTATTCTTACTTCGATTTTCTCTTTTTCTTTGAAGATTTATGATAAATTGATGTTTCTGTGATCATCCAGGGTTTCTTTCATCTTTAGCAATACTTTCTCTGATTCTTTCTAGGGTTCTGTAGTTTCTTGACCTTCCTCATGGTGCTCTTATCTCACATTCATCTTGTCAAGCTTAGCAATCATTCTAGGGAAATCCAATACTTCATGGTCCATAGCTTTGCAACAAAGAAAACTAGGTCTTCTCCCAGGGCATTCCTTAGCAAGATGTCCTGGTTTTCTGCAACTGTAATAGAAGGTAATCCTCTCTTTCTTTTAAATGATCCCCAACCTTTCTCATATTGCGCGCTAGGATCATAGTAGCTAACTTGCAAAAAATTCTTTCTAGGATCCTGCATCCATTTGTTAGTCCAAACATTCTTTCTATGCATAGGTATAACATATCTTTCACTATCATTATCAGATCTATGCAAATCAAACCTTCTTTCATCTATTAATGCCCTAGTTTTTAAGCTAAGACAAAATCTATCAAACATACCTAGATCCATATTTTTGAAACAAAAATCTCCACTTATCTTGCTTTTTCAGAGCACAAAACTTTCAGATCTAGAACTTTTCACTGTTCTTACCTTTATCAGAGCACAGAGTTTGCAGATCTTACCTCTTTTCTTCGAATCAGTTTCCTTCCCTTAGCACAGATCTTCACAAATCAAGTAGAGTACTGCACACTAAAGAAACAGGTCTACACACAGAGCTTCCATGATTTCAGATCGAATCTTTGCACAAAGCTTCTTCTTCATCAGTTCCCAGCAATCACAGTTTCAGGTCCTGGCAACGGAACCATTTGTTGGCATAGGGGCAGACCCAGGGTTCAACGCTACAATAGCACGCCAAAAAACCCCTAACTACAGGCCCTTTTAGAAACATCTGCGAATCAGATGAAGTCTCACTCAAGGTAGAGGCAGGGGTGGTTGCAGGACTCAAGTGTCTGCAACCTTAGCTGGGACACAGATCTATGATTATAATACTTAACAGAGCACTTAGCACCAACACTTAATCAATATTTAACCATTATTCTACTGCGCAGACATAACAAATCATCACATCATTCACTCAGATCTGATGTATATAAACACATAGCAAAGGAATTAGATCAGATATATCAGATTCAAGCACTAGGCAAGTTCGTAGATGTTAGATCTAGAATCCAGATTCATCATAAGCACAAAGCATAGATAGATCTATCTATCTATATCAAGGCACTTTAGCACATAACACATAAACATATCAGAATATCGCACAGAGCAGAATAACATAGTATTTACATGGTTCACCCCCTCCTTGGGGCTACGTCCACCAACTCTTCTTCTTTATTTCCTTCAGTCAATTAGTTATAAGCACAAAGCCCCCAAAATCCTACTTCATAGAGGATAGGAGATTTGCGCACCTCGCTTGATCCTCCTTCCCTGCATTATAGCACAAAGCCTTCCACAATCTGTTACAACCACTTGCACTTAGTTCTGCAAGTCTCTCACAATACGCACAAAGCATATACAAACCGCAATTTCACTTAGCAACTTACAACTAATTAGCACTAAGCCATCAACTATTCTTACATTGCCTAGATCTCTATTTATACATTACAAAATGGGCCTAAACATGGGTAAACCCATGGGCTGACATCCCATTCCATTTACATATTCCCAAATCCCAAAAAGGACCCAAAAAACGGGCCGAGATCCCGTGATCTCCGCTTTGTCTTGCGCTCCTCCTTCGACAGGCTGTTGAAGTCCCAAAATAGGTCAAACTTGACCAAGGATCTCCAAAAACTTGGTCAAGGGCCAACAGGGATCAACCCCTTCTATAGCAGACAACAAATATTTTTGTTGCGTCGGACAACTTTGGAGGAATTTGAGTGCAGACATGGCACAAGGTGTTTGGGCCAAGTCTTCCACAATATTTTAGTTGTGTCCAACCCATGTATTTGGGTTATGTGTTGTTCATTGAAGAACACCCTTCGAGGAGTGAAGTGGTGTGTCAAAGGATGGCTTCTCAATATGAAGGGGGCCACTAGGATGGGAAGAGGATGTTGGCTCATGAATAGCAGGAGTGGGATCAAAGTTGTTGTAGTTCTTTGCTCGAGTTTGGAAATTGACCATATGGTCACACATGAAAATTGAAGCATTCGAGGATGACCCCTCATGCTAAGGGGTACTTGTCGTTGCTCCTTATAGAGGGGCATGATTTGTTGCAACCATGTGTTGAGGTTGAGGGGGAAAATAATGATTTAGGACTGCAGGCTACTGGGGCCCCCTTTGTTGAGCCAACAATCGATGGACCTCATCCTTCTGAGGACACTGATGAGTAGGGTGGTCCTCCCCACAAATTGTGTAGGGGAAATGGATCTTCTTCTTCTCTTTCGTGCCCCCTCCTTGATTGTCTTGGGTAGGAGTAGTCCCTTGCTCAATATTAGATTTTTTCTTTTCGTTCCTCTTATTTTTCCCTCCAGGTTGTTGAGGATTATTCGGTGGCATGGATTTCACCGATTTCACCTCGGATGTCTGTGTGGGGACCATTATAGTTTGAGCATTAGAACTAGTAGTTGATAGGTGTGATGAAATAGACATGTGACCCATCTGGTCAACTAATTGTCCCATAAGGGAATGGGATACAAAACCCACCATGCCATCAATGTGTGTCTCGAGCTTGGATTTTTGGGATTTGTCAACGACCTAGGATCATGCGGGATAATTTCATAATGAGTTCCTGACTGAGAGTAGATCAATTATAAGTGTCATGAACACATAATGGATTTCTCTTCGGTAGTTGCCCCAACCTTAGCCAGATCCTTGGAAATCGTTGGTAAGAGGGACTTAGTGAACCAATTCATTAGGAGTTTGTATGGAATATAGGTCTTGATCATCCTACACCATCAACGCCACTACTGTATATGATAAAAAATGTGAGTGGAAGTGTGTTAACGAAGAGATGTCAAGAGCTCTGTTCTTATCTCGTATCATATGGGAAATTGGTAACGCGTTAGAAACACCATTTCCAAGTCGTTAAAACTATTAGAAGAGGCACCTTCTAATTCAATGTACCATTTTGTGGCACTTTCGACCAAGGATCTTTGGAAAAGAAGCAACCTCACACTATCATCCATCGACGAATTGAATGAGCACCACAAATGATATGTCATGATGTGTTCGGAGGGGTCTTCCCCTGACTTTCTATCGAATTTGGGCATGTCTAATGGTAGCTTAGCATGCATGAACATCCATGATGGGTTATGGGAAATAGGGTCATTTTTCAAATGCTAAAAAAAAAGCAAGTCTAACGTGCAAGGAAAGACAACAACATATGAGTAAATGAATACTAGGATGAAGATAAATTTCTTGACATCCCAAATGAACCTTGTGGTCCCCCTAGATTTGTACTGTTGGAGGCCTGAGGTGTCCCCAAAGAGTGAGTTCCCCCAAGGATGGTGGCACTTCTAGGAGAATGGCCTCTCCTAGGACCATATGTGTCATCGAGGGGATTTCCCCCAAGGGTAGGTGTAGACCCTAAATGAAATGTGTTCCCAAAAATAGTCTTAGGGAAGAACTCCTAGGACCGAAGGTATGAAGAAAGGGGAATCCTCCCTATTGTGGTAATTTTCCCCCAAGGTACATGCCCCCAGGGAAAGTTGTGCTAACCCATGGGAAATTAAACCCTCCTAACATATTGTTTCCCCCAGCTTGACTAGGGACAACCCCAAAACCACTAAGAATGTTCCATCCAAAAGGTGAACCAACACCTAAAAATGTTGGGCCACTCATAGGAATGGTGAAGGTGGAAGGAAATCCACTCCCCATGATGAAACCAAGGCTTGGCCCCCCACTTGAAGAAGATCCATATGTGGGAATTATAATGGAGGGGATGGGTGTAGGAATTCTAGGTAGAATAATTGATGGAAAAGAAGACACGACTGGTGTCCCCCAGATAGAGGGACCCATAGAAAAAGGCATAGTTGGTGTAGGTCAAATGGTGCACAGGAATGGTAATGTAGACATCACGAGGATTCCCCCATTCCCACTCGTGGATGGGCTTGATGGCTCAACCACATTGGACAAAACACTTGGGCTTGACATGGTGTATGGATTTCTAAACATAGGAAAAGGTTCACTAAAAAGTTCCCTTACCTGGACAAGTATGGCTATGTCTAGTTTAGTCAAAGGATGGTTAAAGTTGGGTGGAGGAATCTTTTCGATCACTTCCACTTCAACCAGACGATTATCCTTAAACCAAAGATGGGAATATTCGAATTCATAGTCACATATCTCACGTTTCTTGAGAGGTGGTTGTACCTCCATGATTGGCTCTAGTCCTCATAATTGATGGGATTGATGCGGTGATTCAACCATGTTGAAAAAAATATGTGAAAATCAAAACAAAATTCAACCTAAGGCCAATGTATACATGGAACCAAAGAACACACCCTTAAAAGATCTAGGACAACAACAAGCAAACCAATGGCTTAGGGGGGCTTCTAAAAACCAACCCTCTGGGGGAGATGAAGTCCCCACAATATTAGCTAGCAAAATTATGAGAAGAAGTTACAATGAACAACATGAAACATCCCTGACCAGTGCAAGTACCCTTTATTAAGGTGGGTACCCTCTGAGGGAACTGATACCGTGAACGAATGCCTGCCCTAGGTACTACAGAAAAGTCCCACCTGCAGCCACCTCTATAGGCTACCTGGTAAAGGTCACTAAGGCCACCACCTCATAATCAATGATCGGGTGAATAGTTGTAGGTCTGACCACATGTAAGGGCATAATAAATAATCCCGAAGCTCCGAAGGTATTACCTCAAACAGAGTCCTGGCACCAATTAAACCCTTGTATACATAGTAGTTGAAGTGATACCACAAACACCAAAACAAGAAGAATGGGGTAATCTCCCTACTTGCCCCGATGGGACCTTATTCTTGACTCCTGTGTTAGAGGATATTCCTGACATAATGGTTGTAAGAATGAGTTTTACGCTCTTTAATGACTCTGGGTTTCATTTGGGTGGCCTTGGAGAGTTGACTCTCCAATCCTATTCCAAGGCCCTAAACCTATCTAGTGTTGGTTTGCTAACAAAGAGAAGAGTTTAATGATTTTTAATTTACAAATTCTTTTCTTATGGCTATTGTTATGTCAAAGGGAGAATGAGTGAAACTTTTATGGTGTTTACTCTTGACCCAACCAAAGCAATGCAAAAAATGATAATGTGCTTGTTCAATTCGATGAATTTTAACTATGGGAGGGAGAAGAGATCCTTTTCTTTCTAAACTTCATAATGCGATCTTTCAAACACCAAGATACCATGCAAGAAAAACTAGATCCAATATTTGACAAGATCTCACACTTCAACAATGCACTTTGTTTTTAATGCTTTAAAAGATTGTAAGCATGCAAATATGTTTTTATTATTTTTCCAAATATGATGTAAAGGGTTTCTTAATCTAATCAAGAACACAATATGCAAATGGAAAACCAACAAATCAACAAGAAAGGGTTGTAGGAAATTGGTGGTGATGCTGAAAAACCCACTCCAATGTATCTACAAGAATCTCACCCAAAACTTACTTATGAAATTGTACATAGTAACGAAGACCAATCACAAGAAGACAAATGAACCAAATGAAATCAATACAGGACACTACCATATCTGATCAAATATTTTGGGTGCACTTCCCAAATACAATGGATCACCAGCCAACAAACAAGTATAAACAAACAATCAAAGCAAGTCACACAAATACACTTCAAACTGAAATTGAAGATACAAGGGTGTGACAAAAGAACTCAATCAGAAATGGGATCCAATAAAAAAGATCAATCATAGATCCCAGAGACCATACAAATCATATTTTATCAGAGAGATATTGTAATTCTTCATTTTTCCCAATTTATAGGGGGTGTCGTGGGTTAGATGACCTGAAACACATGAGATGTCGCTTGTTAGTAGTAATGCAGCAACTGAAACCCTAATTTTTTTTTTAAAAGAGATATTTGAACTAGATCCATTCATATCTGAGGGATCCAACCTCTGAGGGAGTATACAGAAAGAAAACAACCAAATCAAAACAAAGAATAAAAGGTAATGGATTATGAACTAGAGAAGAATCAAATATCCTTCCCCAGTGGAGTCACCATTTAAGTTATGGAGAAAATATCAGGGTTGGATAGTAATATCTCCCTAGGATCTTCCTACTAATCCTAGATAGAAAGAGGGATAGAATTCTATGGATTTCTTTCAGACTCAAGCAATTGGATTCATAATTAAACTAAGAAATGATAGAATGACATACCTTTTCTTGAAGGTTGTTCTTTGTATGTCTTAGCTGCTACAGTCTTAAAGTTCCTACTCCAACTTCTACAACCTGCTTCCTACATACAAAAGACAAGTAGTTCCTTCCTACTTCTCTTATTAGTGTTACAATCCTAGATATAGATTGGATCTAACCTAATCTATAATAAAACCAATCAAATATGAACATTTATGCATGAAAACAAACATGCATAGGGGAAAATCAATGATCTATTAATATGAATAATGGAAATACATCGAAACAATTACTTCTTGGTGTATATGCATTCCCATTTTCCCCTTTCTCCTTTGTCCTCCTCATCTCTTCAACCAATCCAGGTAACCTAACTGTAACTAATGTAGATGGAGAAGCACCTTTGAATTTTAGTAGTATGTATATGTAAATGATTCTTCCTCCTCTTTCTCAAGATTTTCCTTCTTTATATAGATCCTTGGAAGAGGCTTGGGAGAGCTTCTAGATATTCTAGAGACCAATGGAGACGTGAATAGTGTGAGTTTCAAGGCTCATGCTATGAAGAAACAACTCATCCCCTTCTTTCTTCTTCGAAACTCTATGAATCTAGAAGGTTATAGAGGGTGTCATGGGTTTCACTATAGATGAACTGCTACACATCTCCCTATGTCTCTATAGGATGGAAATTAAGGCTATGGCAATATCTCCTCAAGATTCTCAAAATTTCAGAGTCATAAACTTCACAAAAAAAAATTACAATGAAAATGACAAGATGACTATTTTAAAACTGATTTTAAGATTAGTCACAAGCCTCGTCTTACATGGACTATATATCCTAAAGTATAGCAAACCATAATATGAAATTTGGAAAACATGTACTAGGATATGTCTCCTCATCTCCACAAAACATCAATATCTGAAACCTCCGAGAAGTTTTTTTATAGAGAAAATAACAAGACTTCAAGTCAAAAACCCTATTTTCAATAGGCTATGTCTCTGAAAGTATAATGATCGAGAATTTAAATTTTTTACTAGATATACCTGGATATATTTACTAAGTAACCTCTAAATTTTGATGTTTGAAACATCCTAGAAAAAAACAAGTTATAGTGAAAATGCCAAGATGACTTGCTTGAGGCAACAAAACCCTAGGATCAATACTCTGAAACCAAATGTTATGATCCAACGCATTAAAATTGATAAAAATGTCAATGAATACAATCCTCTTCAAGGGGGAAAGCTCCGTTTACAATATATCCCATTCAAAATACAATATGAGATGAGATAAGATGATCCTAAGACTAGATCTCCTTGGTGTATATATATATATATATATATATACATATAGGAGACAAAGGGTACAATTATAATGAAAGTGTGCAATGAAAGTTTCTAGCCAACATAGAAATATAACACTAGAAATGTAATAATTCAATATCTAGGGCTTAACAATGTCACCCATTCTATGCGACACCACACCTAATAACATGTACTATATAATGGTCATTGGTATTAGGTTAAAAAATGTTATAAATTTTTTGGGATTAAAAAGGTGTTGATGTCAAAACGCGCTCTGTAACCTAGGTTTAGGGTTTAGGCCGCACTGTCACAATTTTTTCCCCGTTGGGGCTCATGACTCTGAAGGAGGGAGGGTCGAACGACACCTCTTACAGCCAGGCCACAGCGAATGGAATCTTGGGAGAAGGATTAAAACGACCCACCTTCGAGCCTCCTCCATATCAACGCTCAAAGCTCTTGACGGAAGGAACCTTCAAGGATAGGGAGATGGATATTGATCCAGAAAATGTGGCTACACCTGCTACAGCGTCAATACCATGGCTACCATGCAAATGCATCCCACAAGCACCATAGGCCCCGAAATACATCATCAACTCACCATGCATAGAAGAACAAAAGCAATATATGAGAGACTACGCCCTAGTAGGAAAATTCCTAGGGCTCTGGCCTTTAGAACGGGACTTGATCAAATGGATACAACACTAGTGGAAGCCAAAAGGACACTATGAACTACAACTAGGATCCAAGGGCTTCTTCACAATCATTCTGCATAACCTCAAGGACCGCAACCGCATTTTTGATGGAGGGCTTACTTCTACAACTCATCATGACTCTTCCTAAGATTCTGGACCGAGAATTTCAGCCCTGAAAAGGAAGATTTTGTGCATGCACCAGTATGGATTAGAATATACTCCCTCCCCTAGAAATTTTGGCTGGAAGAGGTTCTGGCCGGTATAGGTAATACCATCGGAATCTATGTTAAGTCTTCAGAGGCCACTAAGCAGAGGCGGTACACTTCCTATGCGCGCATCTGCGTATACCTGAACATAGCCAAGCCACTCCCGGGATCCATAATCCTAGAATACCATGACGAGGACTAGACCCAAACCATCAACTATGAACACATCCCATTCAGATGCAGGAAATGTCACGAGCACGAACATCTCTTCAAATAATTCCCCCTCAATGCTTCTCACAAAGAGGGGAACCCAGAGGTCGACAAAGACAAGGAAGGCTTCGCTCAAATAGCAGGAAAGAGAAGACAAGGAGGACAAAAGCAGCCAACCCAAGTAAGTATAGATCCATCCACTAGTAATAAATATGCAATACTATAGGATCAACCAGAGAATCCATTAGTCCCCATAAACCCCAACGATTTCCACGCAGAAAACACTCCCCAACACATGAGCCCAGGAAGAGAACGACCAATATAGGAGAAGGAACCATATAACTCATCTCTAGACCCCACTGTCAGCTAGCAAGACCATTTGGAGGTAGACGATGGAGATGCCAAAATGGAGCTAGAAGAGCAAGAATTAGCTGGGGTGGACCTGGAGCACCTCAAACATGCCTATAGACACCAAAAACTGTACACCATATCTCGGGATCAATTATGGAAGGTGCACAAGGTCTTCCTTAACTCCTCAGCTGGATCCACAACTCGATCCAGCAAGGGTCTGGGCATACAGGGTAATCAGTCAAAGAGCCAGAGAAAAACTCAGAAAGACAAAAAGAAGAGAGGAAAGAAGTCAACCAACAAGCTCATACAAGAAATAGGTCACTTCATGGTGAACTCCGGTCAAATCCACCTTATCTCGAACAACTTTCCCCCTCTTTCCACCCCCTTGTCCTCATGAAGATTATCTTCTGGAATATAAGAGGCCTCAATGGACGTAGCAAGCAAAAATTGCTACGGGATCTGATCTTTGCAGAAAAATCGGATATAATGTTACTTCAGGAAACAAAATGCACCACTGAAGACATTGACAGGCTACTCCCCTACTGCTGGAAGCAAGGGGAAGCAGTTTCTACCGCCGCCACAGGTACAACTAGAGGATTCGCTATCCTCTGGAACACCAACACAACGATCATGGAAAACTTTATCACTACCAAATGGTCCATCACTGTAGACTATAGGCTCATTAGCTCTAACAAACCCGAACACCTTACCAATGTCTATGGGCCGGCTAGCCCCAAGGATAAGCAAGCCTTTCTCAGGAACCCGGAGTACCTCTCCACCTTAACTGGGAACAACAAATGGATTATTGGTGGAGACTACAATCTCATACACAACCTGGATGAAAAAAAAGGGGGATCAAGATGCCTGGATCAGGATTCCAGTGACTTCAACAGCCTCATTGATAACATCAACCTCATCGACCTGGAAACCATCAATGGCATCCACACCTGGACAAACAAAAGAACCGGAATACATCAAATCACCTACAGGCTAGATCGTTTTCTCATCTCTAATTCCCTCATGCTGGAAGGGATAGCTCTGGAAGCAAGCATTATGGATTTCCAAGGCTCAGATCACTGGCCCATTCAGCTATGGCTGGACGTGCCAGCCACTCCAGGGAAAAAACCCTTCAGGTTTGAACAGTTTTGTCTCAACCACCTAGATTTCCAAGCAAATATCCAGGATTGGCGGAGGGAGGCAGGGGTCTCCCGCGGCTCCAAGATGTACAGATTTCAGCAAAGGCTAAAGAACCTCAAGCAAAGACTTAAACTTTGGAATAAGAAAACCTTTGGCAATATCTTCGACTCCCAAAAGCAGTTGTCAGAACAAATGTTCACAATTCAAAACCAGATCCAGCTTCAAGGGCTAACAGACGAGCTTAAAACCCAGGAAGAAAAATTAAATCAATAGCTGGAGGCCAAAAAAGGCCAAGAAGAGATTATGTGGAAACATAAATCTCGCATCCAGTGGCTCAAGGAGGGGGACCAAAACACCAAATTATTTCATAGAACCACCATTCACCGTCGACATACCAATAGAATTTCACAGTTAACCTCCACCAACGGTGAGCCTATCCATGCCCATGAAGATATGGAGAAGACACTGATAGACTATTACAAAGATCTCCTCATGGAACCCCTCCCGGATAGATCTGAGGCCATAGCTAAGGTCACGCAGCATGTGCCTTCCCTAGTTACTCTGGAGAAAAACTCAGCCCTAGTTCTACCCATCGCTATTGAGTAGGTGGATCAGGTGCTTCAGGACACCCCCAAGTGCAAGGCTCCATGCCCAGATGGCTTCACCAGCGATTTTTTTCAACATTTTTGGCCGATGATTAGAGTAGAGGTGTGGGAAATCATTGAAGACTCTCGATCTTCAGGACAAGTCCTCCAGGCTCTCAATGTGACTTTCCTCACCCTCATCCCCAAAGAGGGGTAGGCCTACCATCCTAAGCAGTTCAGGCCCATCACACTTTGCAACGTCATCTATAAACTCCTAACCAAAGTGATTGCCCGAAGACTCAAGCCCATCTTACCAACGATCATCTCTCTGGAGCAATCGAGCTATGTTGAAGGCAAACAAATCCTGGATAGCGTCATCCTAGCCCATGAAGTGATTCAATCCTTGTAGAAGACCAGAATGCCAGGTATTCTACTTAAACTAGACCTCTCTAAAGCCTTTGATAAGTTAAGCTGGGATTATATGCGGGAAATGCTCCTTGCCTTTGGCTTCGACAAGCTCTGGGTGGATTGGATTCTAAATCTAACCTCCTCGGATTTTTTTTCCATCCTTATCAATGGAGTTTCCTCCCGTCCTTTCTCCCCATCCAGAGGAATCAGACAAGGAAACCCTCTTTCCCCTTTCCTCTTCATCATCATGGCCAAGGGTCTCAATCTCTCCATTCATGCAGCCATAGCAAGAAACCTGCTAACAGGTCTACCTCTGCATGGTATCTCCCCCCCGATCTCGCATATCCAATTTGTGGACGACACTCTAATTATGGGTACCCCTACAGCACGCGAAGCTCACTCCCTCCTCTCGATCCTTCAAACCTTCTCTGAAGCCTCAGGACTAGATTGTAACAAAGAAAAATCTCATATCTTCTTCTTCAATACGCCTGCTCCGATTCAACGCCATATCTCTGATATCTTGGGCTTCAACCAAAGCTCCCTTCCATCCAAATACCTTGGCATCCCCCTAATTGATAATGCCCTCAGAAACACATCTTGGGAACATATCCTCTCCTCCTTTGCCAAGAGGCTATCTTCCTGGACCTACAGAGCACTAAACCTCCCTAGTCACCTCATTCTCCTTCAAGCCGTTCTTGAATCCCTCCCCATCTATACCTTCTCGGTGCTTGCTGCCCCAAAGTTTATCCTCACAACCATAAAAATATTACAGAGGAACTTCCTCTGGCAAGGCCTCAACATAGGGAAGAAAATAACGGTGATCAGCTGGGACAAACTCTGCCAACCCAAAGCATAGGGAGGCCTTGGGCTATGGGACCCCTCCATCATGAATAAATTCCTTAGTGCCAAGATCTGGTGGCGTTGGTTAAAAAATCCCAAGGATCTCTGGGCTAGGCTTTGGAGAAGGAAATATGCACTCGATATGGTGGAGAAGAACTTAATAAGATGGAATGGGGACAACCCAGGTTCCTTAATCTGGGCATCAGCTAAGCAAAATATACATCTGGTAACAAATCATGCTTTCTGGGAAATCCAAAATGGGAAAACAACCCTCTTCTGGAAAAATTCCTGGCAGCAATGGCCAACTCTAGACCACGAGGATTGGGCTGAGAATATCGGCATCCAAGCTACGCACGTGGGCCTGACAAAAGTTTCTAATTACTGGCAAGACAATCCAACAGAGGACACCTGGCGATGTTGGCACTTAAATAGGGAGTGCCTGAACCTAGAGGCACACGTGGACCTAAGACCCTGGCAGGAAGAAATGACCAAAAGAAAAATCCCCAAACTTATAGGAGAGGATATCCTACGATGGTGATACTCGCCACATGGCACTTTCAGCATACGAGAGGCCTATGTCATCAAAACTCACTCAGACCCTCTACCCACAGGGAAGGTTTGGAGCAAAATCTAGGGCCTTAAACATTGGCCTGAAATTACTCTCTTCCTCTGGCTCATCACCCATTCGAGCATTCTCACCTGGGATAACCTCTCAAAAAGAGGATTTGTTGGTCCATCTATCTGCATCCTCTATGGAGAAGAAGCTGAGACCATGAATCATCTCCTCAACACTTTCCCCTACACTGCTCAAATCTGGGATCAAAGTGCGCTAATTATGCATACCTCGGATCGCAAGAGAGACAACATCATTGACACAATCACAGAATGGAGAGACCAAGTGTTTCAATCTCCCCTTCTAAATTGTATTTGGAAACTTCTTCCAGGCTTCATTCTCTGGCAGGTGTGGAAGGAAAGAAATAGAAGGCTCTTTAGGAATGACCACCTCCCGTGGCACCACTGCTGGAACCAATGTCGCCTCAACATTTTGGAAAATATCAACCTTCAACATTGGACTGAAAAAGATCTTATCAACACTCCCATATAACTTCTGATCTTCCAGTACTGTAAGTCTGCCCCAATTCTTGACTCACCTCCTGCCGTCTCTTCTCCTCCCCCTCAAAGCAACCCCTCCTCTTGGACCCCCCCCTGGGCAGCTTCATCAAGCTCAATTTTGATGGGGCCTCCAAAGGCAACCCGGGATCAGCAGGATATGGAGTGGTCTTTCGCAACCACCTTGGACACATCCTTCCCATTAACATAGGCTCCCTTGGTCACACTATGAACAATGCAACGGAACTTTGGGGGCTCACCAGAGGAATGCAATTAGCCATTGAGAATAGCTTCACCAAGCTGATTGTAGAAGGAAATTCCCAAATCATTATCAATCTCTTCAGCAGAATCTTAAATGGAGCGGACCCAGAAAGAATATCACCCAGCTGGAGACTCTCACATGGGCTAAAGACTATAGCGGATCTTTTGCAACCTAATCAGGCCTTTATACCTACACAAATCAGGCGAAAGACGAACCAAGTTGTGGACGAGCTGGCTAACCTGGGGACTGATTGGGATGGACCGGATCTCCTATGCAAAACGTCCCTCAACCCTGCACACCCTATTCTCCAGTAATGCATTCGTAAGGTTGCGGTAGTGGACAAACCCCTGGATGGGGTGTTAGTGCGGGCCACATGGCGGGATGAGGATGAGAGGATAGGCCAACACGCCAGGGGACCATGTGTCGGGCTCATGCCAAGACCCACCGCCTAATCCATGCATTTATTTGCTTTTACAACGTCCACTGCACCATTAACGCTGGTGCACCCGACTCCCATTGATGTCTCCTCCATGGCTTCTCTATTTGTAGGTGACTTTAACCCCCGCATGCAACCCGACCCTCTTATCCCTTAGCCGCCCAGACCTGGCTTACTTTGGCTTCCATCCTTCATGGTGCTCACTGTATATGTTTCTCCCCCTAGCTCGCCCTCTACTCACTCCTCACAGCCTGAGCTGGAACCTCTCACCTCCTCCACCCTGCCTGCCTCCCAGTTTGAATGTCTGGTCATCACCGATAGCTTGTTGAGATCTCTCTCATGATTTCCCGTAGTTCCTCTGAATTCCCTAGCCAGCGGGCCTTCTTTTGCACTGGAAGCCTTCTCCTCCCACCCACCCTTGGAGGTGCCACCCTTTCTTCGGAATTCCCATCATAGCACACACTCTTCCATCGACTCTATTCCTAACTTGCAGCTGTAGGACAGTTTGGCCATCCTCTATGGGATGGTTTTTGAGCTCCAACAAGGATTGGAGGACCTTCATTTCTGACTGCAGCTTTTGGATGGGAAAACCTCTACTCTTCTTCAGATCCTTTCCACCTTCCAGGGAGCTTTCCACTCCACTCCAGAAGCCGCGACAGCAACAGAGATGCCCCATGTAGAGCCCATCGACAGGAATGAACAGGTGCAACAACTAGAAGGTGGCAACTTGGTGCAGGCCACGCATGGGGACACAGAGGCTGAGGTAGCTATGGGCGTCCATGTGTACAATCCACCCAGAGTCACTCTACCAGCTACCAACCTGGAAGGGGGCAACTTGGATGCTGACATGCAAATGGAAGGGAAAGAGATGACCATCGAAGAGGAACCTTGGGACGCGACATACCAAGCCACCTGGCCAGGTTATTTGCCAAGTGTCTATCCCCTCTGGGGATCTGATCTTTTTTACTAGTTTATTTTCTTATCTGTAGCCTATTCAGATTAGCCCTGTTTATCTAAGATTGTTAGATTGTAAACTGTTAGACTTAGCCAGCTGGTTGAACTGGTTTCCCCTTTCTTGGGGTAGTTCGGTAACTACAACACAATTGTTTTTAATCTTTTGTAACTCTGGTCTGGATTTCGAAGGCCCTTTATATATAAAATCTCTTACTTACAAAAAATAAAAAACATGTATTGTATAATTATTTACATCATGAATTGAAACTTGATCCTAGCCCATATTTTTCCTAGGTTAATGCCAACCATGACTGAAAACATATATTATTATTATTTTCAAATATTAATTATATTTTATCCAAATTTGACTAGCATTTCTTAATATTGGATCAGGTGGTTGAGGGGTGCACATTAATTCATCTTAAATCAACATCATACTGGCATCTAATTATAATTCAACATCACCAAATTGATTATATGTGTTGAAATCTCCAGCTTGATGACATTTGATGCGGGAAATTAAGGGCTTGCATTGCATTAATGATTTACCCTAAAAGCTCTAAATTCAACTAAATTACCTATGACATACAACGAGAAAACACATAAACATTAATTATGAGCTCAAAAACCATACCATAATAGTTAATGCAATATTATAAAAACTATAAAAGTTAATATATACTATAGTTATAAGACATAAGTTAGCATATGTAATATTCTCTCTATATATATGTGTGTGTGTGTGTGTGTGTGTGTGTTATAGTTAATTTATATTTGTTGGAAACCTAATCCTTTGATCTGAAAATAGTGGGCCGACTTGTTATGCTATGCAAGCACCCTCTACTTCATAAAAATAAAACTTTACAAGACCTTGCTCCATGTGTTAAAATATGCAAGATAGATTATGTGCCAAGTTTATGCTTCTTCTTTTAAATGTTCATGTGTGAGGATATGTTCTTTTAAATGGTTAAATAAGTGCTTTAAATAAATACTCATAAACATAACTTGCATCAAATAAACCATCAAACTCACAACAATAACAAGATGATAAAGGAGTTCACCCCTCTCCGGGCTACATCTCCTTGAGCCTCCATCAATGGACTTGGCTCTCTGGGATTAATTTGTCAAAGATTATTTTACAAGATGCTGCTCAACTCCAATGGAAATACTGACTTTACCATTGGGATCATAATACATAAAAACCCCAAAATTGACTAATAAAACTCTGAAAACGGATCATGGCTCATCCACGCATGACCTCTTCTACATGTGGCCTTAAGCTTCTCTGAGCTTCTCTTTGGCAAAAACCCCTGTAAAATCCCTCAAATGGATCTGAAACCTATCCCAAAGTGTTCAGAGCATATTAATTAGCCAAAAATGATTATTCAATCACAGAAAACAAACATAGGCTCATCTAAGCAAGACCTCAAACAATGAGGGCTTCAAGCTCCCTGGAGCTTCCTGAAACTTCAATGGTTAAAAACCTGCAAAAGAAGTCTTCAAATGCCTGTGAAAAAAGTGCCAATGGATTCAGAACATCCAAAAACCCCTAGCTGGGCTTTTACGACACCTCATTTGGCCAAAAAATGAAGAAGATAGGCCTCCTGCCATTCTCTTCCTTCAAGCTTCCTGTCTCTGGTTCGCCAAAACGCACCTCTGGGCGTTCAACCTAGCTCACGCACCTTTTTATGTGCTTAAACCTAGCACCGAGTGCAACCGCATAACTGTGCAAACTATAGAACGGTTATGGGTGCGCCTAGCCCCTAACCATCAAACCCGTGGACACATGGGTCCATGTGACCTCGTGCTCAAATAAAAAGGGTTGAGTTTTGAACCAATGATTAAATGACATGTGTCGGCATGTGGTTGGTGGGAAAACCATTTGAAATACCAACCCAACTCCTGCGCGCGCTCCGTGTGTGGTCACATGTGAAACCGGGGGCTAGGGCTCCAATGAAATACCGCAATTTTAAACCGATGGTCACATATATAAACACGGAAACCGTGGGTTGGTGCTAAGCCCCAGCCCAACCCCCCATGCCAACTTAACCAAAAGTCAACTTAAATATATTAAAACACATATATATATATCAAGTGATATAGTGTGGCCTGTTGATTGGTCGGACTTTGTTAAAACGCTGCACGGTGGGAGGAGGTCCGGGCTTCGATCCCCATGGACTCCATTATATTTTAAACAACCAACCAATTACAATGGTGCCATGTGGCAGCCCACGACTGGGCCACGTGGTGCCACACCATTTGTCCATTAAATGCCACGTGTCGCATCGTGATTCAAACACATCTACCAGTAATTGAATGCCATGTCACCAACTACCATGTCATCATACAGACACACCACATCATCATACAACCTCTGCCACATCATCGTACGACCTCTGCCACGTCAGCCTGTATAGACTGTACAGTCAGCACAATTTTTTTACCTATTTAGTGATTCGAACAGATTGCGATATCTCTCTCATCCAACGTCCGTTTGAATCCAAATGAGTTGTGTTGGGTTCGTGACGACGAGGGCTACTCACCCATTCGTTTTGAGGCAATTCCGAGAATGTTGATTTTTGAGCTAAATTTTGACCCCTGGTCCAGATTTTGATCATCCTTTAGGGTTATGATATTTTGTATTGTTCACTTGAGAAGGATTATGAAAAGTCACAAGTGAATAGGAATTGTCATCGGAAGTCCAAGAGACCTCTTGGAAGATGAATCCAAATGTCGTAGATCATGTATTTATATGTGTATCATATTAATAAAATATATCACGCTGATCTCCATTCTCGTGTATTCTAACAGTGATATCAAAGCTCCTATAGTTCCTAGGGCCTTGTTGATGGGCGAAACAATCCATCCGTCAATTAGGAGAGTGGAACCGGTCCGGGGTTGTCTAAATAACCCAAGCCGTTTGGAATGGACCACCCTGACGAGTTTAACGGCTCCGTTGGCCGCTCTAAGGTCTTCTAAGAAAACCAAAGAGAAA
>SNQJ01S0051237.1:12031-23093 GCA_010110895.2 Picea sitchensis
CTACGTAATGCAGCGGGAAAGAAGATCTGTTGAGTGGACGTGCTTGTGGACGAGCACAGGTGAATGTGATCCTAGTGGCTGAGCACTAGCGAAAAAGTGGTTCTTCTGTGTAATGCAGTGAGCCATAGATATGGACATCCCTATGGATGTGCCCCTAGTGGATGAGAACTAGTGGGTGTACACGACCCCTTGCTATATTGTTCAAGAGTCAGACCTGCTTATAACCCTAATTGTAATATAAAGGGTACAAGTCGGCCCCACCTTAATGTGATTAATAATTAATGTAAAAGATAATTAATCTAGTTAATATTAATTATATTGTGATCTAGTGAGGTCAGCCCTGTTTTGCTAATAGACACTTCTTTTGACAGGTCTAGTCTAGTATAAGTAAATGTAAATTCCCCATTGAGGAATCATATCTTTTCTGTGAGTTTGGAAATTTCAACAAGTACACCTTCTTGGGAAAAGTGCACACCTCTCTTGGGCGCTAGTCTTCTATGGTTTGAGCACCCTCTTTTGTTCTAGGTTGATTGGTGGTAAAGGTGTTTCTCTTGAATATTATATCAAAGGATTTTGGTTGGGTTTTCTTCCCTTGTTGAGAAGGGTTTCCTAGGATACTTCTTGTGTTCTTGTGCATGGTGCTTCTTCTTGTGATCTTGGTTGCTGCAACATTAATGGTTATCAAATGCTAAAATGGAATGAACTTCATACTTAACCATTCTTATTGAAAAATCAACATGGTATCATAGCATAGGTCTTGAAGAACCCATTTCACAAAACTTCAAGGAAACCCGTCCTCTTTTTGCAGAACCATACGACCCTCCTAGGGTTTCCAGAAATTCTGTATGACCCTCCTTATTTCTCAGTTTCAACCCTTAATACTTGGAATTTGGGGCTATTTTTGGCATAGGAGAGTACGGTCTCCTCCAATGCACCTCCAGAGACTCTCAAAATAAAATTCCGAGCACTTTCAATTTTTGACCGTAGGGTTTCGCTAATTTCTTCAGAAATTTCAGCATTAGGGTTTCTGCAACTCATTGAAGAAGCTCTTCACCTCACAAGTGTTCTCTCATATTTCAAAGGATTATTGTTGGCAGTCATAAGTCCAAAAAAACCTAAAAGTGCTAGCCTAGCCTAGCCGTTAGGTTTTCTAGGCAAGTTGACGAAAGGGTTGTGAATAATCTAAAATTATGATGAACAAAACTATGATGGAAGTTAATCTTGATGGATCAAGCAACTTCAAGTTTCTGGAAGACAAGACTTTAAAGGAAGAATTATTGTGGGTAATACAAAAATGTGTCATTGTGACATACTGTTATAACCCTAAATTTCACCATACCTGCATACCTGGCATCAGGCCATCTTACTTACTATTTTTGCCAAGCCAATACTGAACAACTCTTCTTAAAAGCCAAATTTTTGAAGTTGTACACGCCCTGCACCACTACTCTCTGTGTATGTACGCGAGCTGCACCACTACTGCCCGCATATGTATGATAGTTGCACCATCACAACCTGCGTATTCCTACAAAATTTGCAAGGGATTCATTGAGATTACGAGCTATTGGGTGGTTTCCCAACCAATTGACTGCCTATAGCCCATCACCCAACCGAATAACCATATTTTTGACATATAAAAAGAGGTGTTGGGGTCTCATTCCAAGGAGAAACATAGCAAAAATGAAAATATGCCCATTTTGCTTTCCCCCCTTGCCCCAAGAATTTGCAGCCACATTGTGAGTTTTGTGCCATAATTCCCTATTCTTGCCCCTTTTTCCTCATCCATAAGCCTATGCCCATTCTCTAGAGAGAGGTGTGAGAGAAGAAGGATACGTGGAAGCAGTTGGAGCTTGGTGAATAGGATCTCGAGATTAGGTTTGAGGAGTAGTCGTCGATCTCATTTTGTAAGTGACTCTGTGAGATTAATATAAAGAAGTACTTTTTCCGTCCCACCATATGATGTGTTCAATCTTCATGTTTGTTTTACATATTGTTATGACATCTAACCCACTAATTCATATATAGAATGCATGTTCGTAGTTTCTTGTTTGTATTTTAGTGAATGTAGGTCAACCTTGGGAGGAGATCCACAGTTGAGAAGTGATCAAACGCAAAGGGATCGACACCAGACGCGGAGTTTAAGGTAAGACTACCAGATACCTATACTTTGTACTTTATGAATGAATGTGGGGTGTTGTCGGGATAATTGTTAAAAGCAGGAGACTTTAGATGGTTAGCTCTGCCTGCACTTTAGAACCCTAGTGTAGTCTGTAGGGGGATTTTCCCACTATAATAGAATTGGCGACCATACTGGGGAGCCTCTAGGGTTTTTAGGGGATATTTTTGGGTGTTTTAATTGGTTTAATTACCTCTCTGAGTTCTCTGTAAGTTACCGTGTCTTTAAGGGATTCTGGTCTGCCATACCAGTACTCCCTACCTTATCATCTTGACTATTAGTTTTATTTTTTTGAGGAGTTACAGAGGTGTACACGGCCTATAGTGGGTCTTCCCACGTACATACACGCCCTACCTTTGGACAACCCATGTACATACGCAGGCTGCTTAAGTCTTAGTAGCGTACCTGTGTCAGGAAGCTTTTTTTATTAAGGAGAGGCAGTCATCCTCTTCATTGATTGAATTCTGACTTCTCAGGGGTTTCTTGATCTATCCCCAGTCTCTATAGTTACAATCTTTAAGCCTAGGTTTGACGTCAGCTTCTTTGTCTTTTAAGATTTCTTATGTTTTGTTGAAAGTGTTTTTTTGATGAGTCTGTGAGTCTTTTCTGTTTAGCCTTAGTTGGTTCTTTTAGTGACTCCTTTCGATTCGCAGTAGACCTGAAGTTAGTTTCTCGGGTCTTGTCTTGTCTTTACTTTTCCCTTTTGCTTGCTTTAGAAGAAAATAAAAGAATTTATTTTCAAGTTTCTTATTTTGAAGCATAAACAAAAAAAATAGATTTCAGTTTCTTGTTTGGTTAAGTAGTTAGGTTAGTTGTCTTTACTTGTTAGGAAGAAGAGTGCTTTATTAAGTTCTTTACTGAATACTTAGGACTTTAAGTAGCTCATAGTCGACCGAAATTCAGTTTTGAGTTTTTCTTTGAAAATATCTTAGAAAGAGAAGTTAGTTAGAAAAGTTGGTTAAAGAGCTTTCAATTTGCAAATTTTTGTTTGTTGAAAAAGAAGTTATTTTATTTCCAACATTTTTTCTTCTCTTTCATCTCTTTACAAACACCACCAGTTTCATTTCCATTCCTTTGACTTAATATAAACCACTTAAAATTAACGGTTAATTAAAATTAATGAGACTTTCACATTTGTAGGTTCCATCAACTAGATTAGGCTAGAGCCTTGATTTAGGTTGGAGAGGAAACTCTTCAAGGCTATAAAACAAACATGAGAGTCTGTGCCAGGGAGTGTATAATTCCAGTAACATGGAAATTATCCAGGACCCCCCTCTAACACAGGGGATAAACACGAGGTCATGTGCGAAAAGGTAGCAGAGATAACCCCTCCAAAGCCAGACCAATCGTAGCGGAGAAACGCATATAGGGGACTTATCTTGGGATTATGTTGATCGCATTTGTCATGGAGATTTGTGGGTCTCAAATCCGTTTGAGGTCTTTAGTCATCTTTTGGAACACTTGCTTTCGATACCCTCGATAGGTTTTGGGCTTGATACCCTGCTCATTGCGGTCCACCCGACTGTCCACTGTACTCGCCTGGTAGTTGTTCACGAGATGGAAACCTAGTTGCACATATATTAGGGATTTACATAGGTGACTGCGGGGGTATACCGTAGTACCTAGGACAGACATAGGACTTGAACCGGTAAGTTTCTCTAGTGTTGGCTGGTGTAACTGTTCTTCCAACTATTCATAGTGGTTTTCTTTCTATATCTCATAAGAAATTTTTCTAGTGTGTGTTTGGTATTCAACATTAGAAAAGCCTTAGTGTTTCATTGATATTCTCACACACTGGAAGATCAAGAGCTCTGCTAGTTGCAAAGGATTTTCAGCCTATAGCTGGTTATCTTGGAGCCACCACCACCACTGCGAAGGCGAAGACTAGGCCAGCAAGGGTCTTTTGAGGCGACTGGGCCACAGGAAACTGTACCTGAGCCATCTCAGAGAGGAGAACATTTGATTCTAGAGGAACCAACTATTTTTGACCTTGGAGAAGAACCCCTTGGTCCATATAACCCTTAGATCACTGACTTTTTGACACCACTCTTGATACAAGTTTCCCCCACAAGGGTAACGCATTACAAGCGCCAGTTAGTCTTGCAAGGAGCGATGGAAGAAAATTCTGCTACTTCGTCAGGGAGTCCTCATACTCCCTCTACGACTATCACAACTGGTGGCTTTCTTCCTCCTAACTCACCTTTGCAGGTCCATGCCACTATGGTCTCGACCACCTCTACTTTGGCCAGTGGTCCGATTCCATCCATGGCGGCGATCACTGCACTCTTTACACAGAGTGTGACGGGCCCTCCGTTTTCATACGTGATGCCCAACTTTAACACGAACTTAGTCCTCACCTGCTCCACCCTATAGACTATGGGTCTGGGGGAAGGGAGCTCAAACTCTCCTATGCAAGGGTCAATGGGGGGAACCTCATCCCCCTATAACACTTTCCCTTACGACGGGGGTCATATACCTCCGTCATTCCCTTCGCTTAGCGGTGCTTCTCAGTAGCCCGCCTAGACAAACATGAATTATAGCTTGTTCGGAGCAGGTAGTCAAGGACCTTCTTCCAGTACCACACCGGTGGGTTCTTTTCCATTCTCCTTTTTGATGCGTTTGGTAACAACGCATTCTCATCATCTTCCATCTAAGCCATGGGAAACCCTAGTTTTGGATCACAAAATCCTGTGCAGGGTAGTATTCCTGCACATGGGGCACACACTTCCCACGGACCTTGGAATCGGTGGCAGGGATTAGTTCCCTCGTTAGGGATTCCAACTAGGGGAAACCCCTTCCATGGTCAATGGAACCCCAAGAAAGGCTCAGTACCTATGCCCGTCAGATTGGCAGGGGGCACCCCTTTCCAAAACCTTTGGAACACGATGTCGGGAGAAATCCCTTGTCATCCCTCAATGTCCTATTACAGGAGTCAGTTGATGACGTCTCAACTAGAGCAGTATTTGAATGCTAGCCTCGTCCATGGTTTTTACCAGAACCCATGCCAACAACATAAATTTTATTGGCAACCTGGTGACAACCAAAATCCAGGCCCCTATCCTCCTGTACATACTCAATAACCTAATCTACCATTTCTGGCAATGTTGCATTTTCCAGACTTGTCAAGATTATTGAATGACCCAATCTGTCACAATCCACGTTGTCCTGCTATGCCGACTAAGTTACCCTCGAACATTCCAAAGTTCGAGGGAAAGCCTAATGAAGATCCAACCGATCATGTGACTACCTTTCACTTATGGTGCTCGTCCAAATCTTTGAGAGACTACTCCATCCAGTTGTGTTTGTTTCAATGCACTCTTATCGGGAGTGCCGTAAAATGGTACAATGAGCTCGACTGCTCAAGATACTCTACTTTTGGCGAATTGGTAATGGTTTTCTTAAATAATTTTCAATTACTTGTGAGATACGATGTTGGCACCAAACTGCTGGCCAAATTTGAGTAGACAAAGGCCGAACATATCTCTGATCACATCTGAGAATGGCAGCGCTGAAAGAGTTTGATTAAAGTACCAGTTCCACCAACATTCTTGTTGGAATGGTTCCTTAAGTCTTTGGTACCCCGGCTATCCAAGGACGTAGCAACATCGGGGGTATTTTCGGAGGAAGTGGTGATAATGAGAGCTCAACAGCTAGAGATGATCTACTCTTAGTCTGGATTGCTTTACGAAGTTTTGCCAAATGCGCCGCGGTCTATTATTGATAAGACCAGACACAAGTCTGGACCACATGCAGATGACATTGTTGGTTCATCATAAGAAAATCCCACTGATCCACTGTCAAACCAATTGCAACAATTGTTGATACAACAGATAGTGGCCAACCCAACTCCTAGTTCAACTGCCCCCCCTGCCCAAACGTCAGATGTACACAGTGTGCAATCGATGAACCCAAAGGCCAATCGATAGGCCAAAGGGAAGAAAACACAATGAAAGAAGGGTAAGGGGGATAAGAAACCTACCAATAATGTTGGCGGGGACAACACAATGTCAAAAAAGTTGAAGTATCCATGCAATATTTGCATAGAAGACCACCCGACTCACTTGTGCCCTCGACTCGCGGAGGCCAAAACGTTATTGGTGTAGCAACAACCTGCAGTGTTAACGAACCCATTTCCTCATGGGAAAAGATTAACTTAAGCCTCTACAAATGTGGATGGGGGCAGTCAGGGACCCCCTTCGTCGTATAGTAATCCATCGACCTCAAATATCTATATGTTGAAAGGTGAAGCCCACATAGCTACTAGGGCACATGATTACTGAACGCCAAGTACTACTGAAAAGGGTAAAGAAGTCGAGAACCCATATGTTCCTCTCCATATCGAGAGAACGATGGGTGAAATGATGACACACATACCAAAAGGGGCATTCAAGAAGGCTTTGCATAATGAAAATGCAAGGGCTACCTAGAATTACTCTATGGTGGAGAATTTGTCACAAACCCCTTGCGCGATGTCTGCTTTGGAGGTCCTCCAGAGCTACCCTTCATAGAGAAAGGATCTTCTATCTACCTTAGGATCTACTGAGACATGTAATATGGGAACTATCACACTTGATACAACTCACTTGAAGCCTCATCTCCCATGCCACGTCGCATTTCAGATAGTAGTGGCTCACCCCACGAAATCTTCTACACAGAATATTTTTCGCACGGTGGTTGATGAGGGTGCCTCAACATGCGTGATGTTGTTGGCATGTTCGAAGGCCATTGGCCAACTCGTTTTGTCTCCTTCACTTACTCTTCTTACAACTTTCAATGGTCATTCTTTCAGACTACATGGAATCATCCCTTCTTTCCTCATGTAGTTGGGAGGGAAGATCGTGTGCATCGAAGTTGAAGTGGTCAATGTGCCTCTCGACTACAACCTTCTGTTAGGAAGGAGTTGGACATATGCCATGCAAGCAGTGGTTGCCACAATTTTTTTACTCTTGTTGTTTCCACATGAGGGTCGAATAGTGACCATTCATCAATTGTATTTCTCCAGGCACGACCCTTCATCGGGGGCATCCGTAGTCCTGATTATTGATAACCCACAACCTAACATTGTCAATGTGGGGGTTGGTTTGTGCCCAACTCTCATGGGTAATTTTGATTACCCAACTCCTTTCGAAGCTGTCAAAATGATATCGACTGTCCCCGACCAACCTAAGGATGAAATATTTTTAGTATCATCGTTCCGCACAAATTACTTTAATGATTCGTGGATTCTTCCTTCCCCATCAGCTATGATGGAAGGGAAAGGGCATCATGGAATGCACATGCCCTTGTCTACGGCAAAAGTTGCGTACTCTATTGTCCAGCAAGATTCAACTGACCCCAACTGACGAGGTGATTCTAGAGGCATTGACTAGTTCAGATAGACCCTGGGATGATCTGCACCACAGATCTTATTTCCTCTCTGATTTAGGAAGAATAGAGGTAGGAGAATTTGTGTTGACTATGACTGGAGATAGGTCTTGTCCTATTAATCCTCTGACTACACACATAGTTTACGCCGAGGGTAGTATGGAAACCATCGCTAAAACGATACCTATTGATATCTCCAGAACCCATGGCGTCGTGGATAATGTCTTCATCAGAGTGGACTACTCCCTTGAGGAGATTCAAATATATACAGATTTATTTAAAGAATTCTGCGATGTTTTTTCCTAGTCTTACAAGGAAATGCCAGGCATCGATCCAAGAATTGTCGAACATGAAATCATGACTTACCCTAACGCCAAGCCGGTCTGGAAGAATCTTTGTCCGGTTAATCCTCGGAAAGTAACAATTATTAAGGCTGAAGTAGAGAAACTACTCAAAGCTAGTTTCATCTACCCTGTCCAATTGACTCAATGGGTGTCAAATCTCGTTCCGGTCAACAAAAAGTAGGGAACAATTCACGTATGTACAGACTTCCATGATCTGAACAAGGCATGTCCAAAGGATAATTTCCCCACCCCATTCATTGACTAGATTGTCGATGAATGTGTAGGCTGTGAGGTATTCTCGTTCATGGATGGTTTTTTAGGATACAATGAGATACAAATTAAGCCTGAAGACCAGCATAAAACAACGTTTATCTGTCCGTGGGGTACATTTTCTTATCGGAAGATGCCTTTTGGCCTAAAAAATGTTGGAGCCACGTTTTAGTGGGCCATGCATTTTTCTTTCCATGATATCAAACACATAGTCGAGGATTCTCTCGATGATTTAACATCATGATCTCGAAAGAGAGTTGATCATCCCACACACCTTCGACTTATCTTTGAGCAATGTCTCTACTACCAGATTTGTTTGAATCCAAACAAGTGCAGTTTTTGCATGACGTCAGGTCGTCTGTTAGGTTTTATAGTTTTGACAACAGGGATCATGGTCGATCCTCTAAAGGTTGAGGTGATACTTCAATTGCCTCCCCCATGCACAGTCCCTCAACTCTAGAGTTTACAGGGAAAATCCAATTTTCTTCAGCGTTTTATCGCAAACTATGCCGAGATCACAAAAGGGTTTATGCATTTACTGAAGAAGGGAGTTCCTTTCCATTGGGACAAAGATGCTTAACACTCTTTCAAAGCATTGAAGTGCACCCTCATGTCTGCCCCTCTACTTTGACCACCCAACTATAATAAATATTTCTTATTGTATTTGGCCATGACAGAGTCGACCATCGGTATGGTCTTGGTCCAGGAGGATGATTTGGTTGAAGAAAATGTCATTTATTACCTGAGCTGAGGCCTGGTTGGACTAGAACTCAACTACTCCCACATTGAAAAACTTGTGTTGGAAGCAATACATGTTATCCGATGGTTCCTTCACTATATATTGTTTCGCAAGACCACCGTCATTGCCATGGTGAATCCATTCCAATACGTGTAATCAGCGGAAAGATTAGTAGATGGATTGTCATCCTCCAGGAATTTGACTTGGATTTTATTTTTGCGAAATCTAAAAATTTGCTGGTCTTTGTGGAACTTATATCGGAACTTCTGGTCGAGTTAGGTGATGTTATGCCCAAAGAATCACCGATTAAAGGAGATCTTTTTCTGATTTCATCTTCAGACCCCAGGTATGGAGATATACTAGTCTGTTTTTAGACTTTGAAGTGCCCTGCCTCTGCTTCTCACGATGAGCATCGACATATATGCCATCAAGCAAAAAATTATCTCATACTCGAAGACACTTTGTATCGTTGAGGTGTAGATTGCATCCTTCATTGGTGCCTTACTCATGAAGAAGAAGAACTCGTGCTTAATGAATGCCACACTGGAGCATGTGGTGGTCATTTGTCTGGGTTGGAAACAACCCAAAAGATTCTATGATCCGGTTACTATTGGCCGACGTTAATCAAAGATTGTGTTGAATTGGTCAAGAAGTGCCACCCGTGTCAGATCTTCTCTCAGAAGATGAGGGCACACCTTATTCCTATGTTTCCCGTCATTACTGTTGCCCCTTCACCAAGTGGGCGATTGATGATACCACATTCCAACCCCCTTCATCTAGGGGGAACCGTTATATCATCGTAGCAATAGACTACTTTACTAAGTGGGTCAAAGCTATGCCAACGTTCAAATATGATGGAGAGACAACAACTCTCTTCTTGTTTAATAAGATAATAGCAAGGTTCGACGTCTCGAAGGAGATTGTCACTGACCATGGCAGTCACTTTCAGAACAAAATGATGTCTGAGTTAACATCAAATCTTGGGTTAATGAAAGAACATTCATCACTTTACTACCCACAAGTGAATGATCAGGTGGAAGCTGTGAATAATTCTCTCAAGACCATTCTACAGTGAACGATCAATTCGGCCAAGTCAAATTGGCATTTGATGTTGTACTTGACATTGTGGGCCTACCGAAAGTCTTTAAAGACTGCCACTGGTTTCTCACCTTTTCAACTCATTTACGAGTTGGAAGTAGTCTTGCCTATAGAATGCCAGCTCCCTTCTCTTAAGTTGGCAGTACAATTATTTCTAGACACTTCACCGATTGAGGAACTCTTATTATATATCAAGCAACTCGATGAGAAACAAAGTGACAAAACCTTGGCTAACGAGGCTCACAAGCAAAGAGTCAAGTGTCAGTATGATCAGTCCATTCGTCCTCGAGTTTTCTCTGAAGGCGACCTTGTTTTGGTCTATGACAAAGATAAGGATCCCCTGGGGGCAGGCAAGTTCAAACCCATGTGGTTCTGACCATTCATCGTGAAGGAAGTATTAAAGAAGGGTGCTTATTTTCTGGTTGATTTTGAAGGGAACGCTTTAGCGGAGCCTAGAAATGGGCTCTATCTCAAGAAGTATTACTCGTAGGTGGGTCGACTTGGGTGACTTATTGTATATATCTATAGTTCTTATACATTTTAGTTTTTGTCTTTTTGTTTTATGAACATGTCGTTTTTTGATGTTATCTTTTTCATCGTGGCAGATGTCAAGTGAATCAGACGTGTTCGTGGGATTCACGGATGGTGCTAGTCGGTACACTCGGAGGCTTGCTTCCGCAGATTGGGTGATATTCACACCTCAAGGCCAGTTAATATCTTTTGGAGGTGTTTGTCTAGGTGATGCCACAAATAATGTCACCGAATAGAGTGCAGTAATAGAGTTGCTTCATGATGCCTTGTCGCATGGTATCTCTTACCTCCAGATCTACTTAGATGCACAATTGGTTGTGTCCCAGTTAAATGGGGTTTATCGTGTTTATGATCCTACTCTACATCGATGATTCGTTAGGGTACGTCTCTTAGGACGTTGTTTTGATTACATTACATATATCCATGTTCCTAGGAGTTTGAATCAAATGACAGATACTCTGGATAATCAAGTATTAGATTGGCATATTTCACACATGTAAGAAAAAAACACACACATACACATGTAAATACTTTTGTAAA
>SNQJ01S0051237.1:24977-58325 GCA_010110895.2 Picea sitchensis
GTCAGAGTACATAGGTGGGCACAAACGCCTAAAAAAATAACAAGTCTAGTATATAACGTGGGGCTTATGTCCTAAAAAATATACAAAAAAGTGTCCTTGACATGTAAATGGTCCACCCTAAGATAAGCACGAGGCCTATTGGCCCTGCTATAGTGAAATACGATGTTTTCCAAACAACAAAATAGCTAGACCTAGGTCTGTGGCACCCTAACAACATGAGGCTACATAGATGGCGGGAGATCCTTGATCTCGACCATGGGCACAGTACGGGTGAGTGTTGTCAGGTTCTGCTCCACTCGTCTCAAAACTCTCTCATCCTCTCCGGCTGGAGGTCCCCCTGCTACTGCGGCTAGTCCGAAAACTGCTAGTACTGCCTCTGGTCATGGACGGTGCCTGCTCCATGCAAAATTTGGATGCACTGGTCCCACATCTGTACATAATAGATACATAGTTTTCAAGTTCTTTGGTACACATAAAAATGATATATACAAAAAAAGAAACTAAAAATTAAAAACTTTTAAAAGAAAACATACCTAACTCTCCTCGCTCTACTCCAGGAGGTACGGGCATGTCAGGATCTCTGGAGAAGTTGATACCGACATAGGGGTAGTCCTCTATGGCCAGAATCTGCCGAGACCACTAGTAAAAAAAGTTATCATCAAAGGCCTCAATGGTCCTCCCTCCCCCCTGTTGAGGAAACAATACTGCCCATCTGCACACTGCTGTGTAGGAGGCCATGTGCCCTTGTATTGTCTCTCGTGGACTAAGACTGGGTACCCTCTCGAAGAAGAAAGAGCACAGAATAGTCCCGAACTCGAAGTTCCTGTTGTTCCACCCATGACACTCTGTGAGCTGTCTCTTCATGCACTCTAGCATGGTTGTACTACAATCAAACACTCGTGAATTTAAGCACTGTACTATCCAATGCATATGCTCCCGGGAGGCCTGATGTAAAGCCATCGATCTATTGATCAGACCAATAAGTAAAACTATCACTTTTAGTGATAGGTTGGTGATTTTGTGGATTAGTACCTGGGAACCCACTTTGTCTGTTCTGGCCTCGCAGTGTTGATCGATCAACTTGGTAATGTTGTGTGGCCTAGAGGGAAATGTGTGAAGGTTGATTGGTTCCCCTCTCCTCGAGAGGCCAGTCAGGAAGTAAATGTCCTCAGTTGTTGGAGTCAATGACTGTCCCTCGAGCATAAATGCCTCTGCATCTGGGTGCCAGTAATCCACTAAGGCATTCAATAGCCTGAGTTGTGCCCGCATGAGTGGACACCGAAATAATTTCCACAACCCACATTGTTTTAATGCAGCGATAGCAACAGGGTCTTCCTCGACCAGTATATCAATGTCCTCATGCTCCATTTCTCTCCAATGGACATACATTCTGCAAAATGTCAAGTTCAAAAGAGAGTCAAATGATGCATTTCCAATTTTTTTCATATGTTTGAGGGTGTACACGGGTTGTATTGGGGATAGTCACGTATGTATTTTGGAAGATTATTCTCTTCCCATGTGCATACACGGGGTATGATTGGAAAGCCCGTGTACATGTAGGGCCAACCTTTTTAAGGGTGCGCACCCCCCCCAAAAAAAACTAAAAGAAATACAAAAAGAAAGATTGGGAATGCAGGAGGGGCTAGTTTGTACTTACTTGGTCCAAGTGAAAGTTTGTTTCATCCACTGAAGATCCCAGAATCAACTTCTTTAACAAAGGGGTGTTTTTGGATTTTTGGTCAATTCTCAATTTGCGATGGTGATAATGAGCTACCAACTTCTATATATAGACTCTTTTGGCCCTTTTTGTCATTTTTTGACCCCTTTTGTCGTTTTTTCTGGCTTGAAAATCATTTGACATGGTTCTTGAGTTTCTTATTGGATGTTATGATACACTTCACTTTTGTTTTGGAAAACTTTTTTGGGAGTTGGGGCACTTTTAAGGTCCTTTGGTGAAAATTCATTTTTCCAACTTTATGCATTTAAGTTAGGATTCCACCTCCACTTCTTGCACTTTGTTGTCTTTTTCTATTTACTATAGGATTGATCCCACTGAATTGTGATATGGAACCGTCATTGCTACTATCGAAGTGTCGTAAATTAGTGGTAGAGCCTACCCCTACATGGATGCCATAGGTAGATCCTGGTTGTATTTTGGTGTCCATGTCGTCGTTAATGACTTTAGGCTCGGGAGTCCTTTTAGTCTTGTCTTGATTATGATTTTGAGACTTCAAATGTCTGGTATGTTATCACTCTTGGCCTCATCCTCGGGACTCCCAAAGTAACGGGTCTACTTTTAAGCCCTTTTCAGACCCTCTAAACATGAAAAGATTGTCAAGCGATCTTGTTGCCCTTCATGCTCGTCAAACTCAAATTTGAAGGCACGTCTGTCCGACGATAGTTTACCCCTTTTTTGGTCTGGACAATCAATTATACGAACAAAGGTATACTCTAGGAGCTTTGTTTTGCTAGAAGAGTATTCTCAGGTATAATTTTAACCCTTTTTCGGGCCTGAGGGACTAAATTTACGAAAAAGGAACCCCCATGGAGTCCATAGTTAAGCTCTTTTCAGACTCCCTAAAATTGAAAACATCGTCGAGTGAGCTTGTTTCTTCACACTCGTTCAACTGGTCCAGAAGAACATCCTTTATAGAGTCCATAGTTAATTTCTTTTCAGACTCCTTAAAAGTGAAAATATTGCCGAGTGACCTTGTTCTTTCACACTCATTAATTGGTTCAAAAAAAATCTACTGGCATGAGTTTACCCCTTTTTTTGGCCTATAGATTAAGGAGAAAAAAGGTACACCTCGGGAGATTCATCTCGCCGAGAGAATTCTCCTAAGTAAATTATACTTTTTCGGGCCAAGGAGACTAAATCTAGAAAAAGACAGGGAGTCCATAGTTAAGCTCTTTTCAGACTCCTTAAAATTGAAAATATTGCCGAGTGATCTTGTCTTTGTCACACTTGTTAAAATGGTTTTGAATAGACATCTTTTCGGTGCTAGTTTACCCCTTTTTCGGGCCGACTAGATTATTTTCAAAAAAGGTACCCCAGTGGAGTCTTCTTTTATGTTTTCTCAGACTCTCTAAAAATGAAAAACCACCGATCTTACCTTCTTTGGGCTCGTAAAAAATAAATTGAAGGGGGTTTCATTGTGTCTTTCTAATCGCATTTGCATTCCTATGTTTTTGGCCTAATGATAGCTCTATGTTGCTCTCAACTAAACCTTTGAAGCATGCCTTATACACAAGCCTTGTATCACTTTGCCTCTGCGATCTGACACCTTGACCCATGGAGGAATTTTCCTAAGTGTCCTTTTCCTGCACATGTCTCCTTTCTATGAGAATTAGTGTGTTCCTTGCACTTGGAACTAGTATGTTCTCGACACTCATTCCTCCTTTGTAACCTAGCATTCTTTTATTCTTTTTCAAGCTCTTCAAAATATGGAAAAAGACAAAAAATTCAAATATACCCCAAAAAGTGGATGGAAAAAGTATTTTCTTTTTATGGTAGCACAATGAGTTTCCCTTGGACAAATCACATCCTTCTGTTTGTTCGTCAAGATTTTGGATTTAATATGACCTTAGGAAGTCATTCTCGTAACATAGAGCTGTGTCCTCCTCCATTTGGTTATTCTTCCAAACACATGGAGAGTTTGCGTTGCCTACTACATCGTGAACTTATGTCAATGTCATGTTGCCTGAGTCGTGCTATTGTCCAAGGGAAGTTTTACCCAACTTGAGTCGGCCTTTTTGCAGTTTGTCTCTTGACCTCATGCCTGGCCATCCCAAAGACCAATCAAGTCCTTGTTCGAAATCAATGAAGTTCTTTGCCCGATCACTGAGATCCTCTTGTTTGTTCCCCGACGAGCCATCGAAGACCTCTGGGTAGTGAATTCGTACACTCACATTAAACTCCTACCTAAGTTTTGAATATCTTGAAGTTGTTGCTCGAGCTCTGAAGACCTCATTTCCAGCCATTAGGCATCACTAGCTTCTTGAGGATGGATACTATACATGTATATCTTTGATTTTGAGATGTAGATCCGCTGTGTATTTCTCACAGCTACACTTTATATAGTTATATGACATGGATCTGCAGTGTATTTTATTGGAAACCATGATTTATTTCATCCCGAGCATGGGTAAGCCCACCTCGGTGAGACAATTGTTATTTTGTAGATGGCACCTCCCGAACTCTAGTCCTGGGCTCACTCACTTCATACGTTGGTAAAGATTTGTAATGTATTTCAGCCATCAGATGATCTTTTGACCTCACACATTAGGGGAGATCTGTTATAACCCTAAATTTCACCATACCTACATACCTGGCATCAGGCCATCTTACTTACTATTTTTTCCAAGCCAATACTGAACAACTGTTCTTAAAAACCAAATTTTTGAAGATGTACGCACCCTGCACCACTACTTCCCGTGTATGTACGCGATATGCACCACTATTGCCCGCGTATGTACACTAGCTGCACCATCAAAGCCCGCGTATGTCCACAAAAGTTGCAAGGGATTCATTGAGATTACGGGCTATTGGGTGGTTTCCCAACCAATTTACCACCTATATCCCATCACCCAACCGAATAACCATATTTTTGTCATATAAAAAGATGTGTTGGGGTCTCATTCCAAGGAGAAACATAGCAATCATGAAACTCTGCCCATTTTGCTTTCCCCCCTTGCCCCAAGAATTTGTAGCCACATTTTGAGTTTTGTGCCAGAATTCTCTATTCTTGCCCCTTTTTCCTCATCCATAAGCATATACCCATTCTCTAGAGAGAAGTGTGAGAGAATAAGGATACGTGGAAGCAGTTGGATCTTGGTGAAGAGGAGCCCAGGACCGGGTTCGAGGAGCAGTCGTCGATCTCATTTTGTAAGTGACTTTGTGAGATTAATAAAAAGAATTACTTTTTCCATCCCACCATATGATGTGTTCAATCTTCATGTTTGATTTACATATTGTTATGACATCTAACCCACTAATTCATATATAGAATGCATGTTCGTAGCTTCTTGTTTGTCTTTTGGTGAATGAAGGTAAGCCTTGGGAGGATATCAATAGTCGAGAAGCGACTGAATGCAAAGGGATCGACATTGGACATGGAGTTTAAGGTAAGACTACCAGATCCCTATACTTTGTACTTTGTGCATGAATGTGGGGTGTTTTCAGGATAGTTGTTAAAAGTAGGAGACTTTTGACGGTTAGATATGCTTGCACTTTAGAACCCTAGTGTAGTTCGTAGGGAGGGTTTTCCCACTATAGCACATACCTCCTTCATGAAGATGTCAAGAGGACAAAGACCAACCATGAGCCATTGGAGAAATCATATCAACACCCTCAGGTATGCACTTGTATATATATTATTTGTATCATTGTCATGAGGGAAATTGCAGGAGGAAAGAACCTTTTTCTGAAGTCATGGATCCAAAGGGATCTCAGTGCATTTAGAGGAGCAACACACTCAAAGTGAAGACTCCAGGTTTGATTGTTGTAATTGTCATTCCTCTAACCTATATTTCTAAGGTTTTCTACATTACAAGTAGGTGTTGTAGCTGTGACAACAATCCTTAAATTGTTTTAATTATAGATATGCACTCATTATTCTCCTTTAGGAGATATTCTTGTTTTGGTTCCTCTTGTTTTCTTGTTCCAAACAGGTTAATAATAAAGGAATATGTTTATCCTTCAAAGGGAGCCACTTGAATCAGAGAGAGTCAAAACTATTTGAGAAAGAGGAACAATAGAACCATCATTGGGGAAACCAATGCAATCATGCATGATCATAATCTTTTTATGATTCTATGGGTAGAAGCATACATGACACAACATATGTTCAGAAAAAGAGTCTTCACCAAACTTTGAAAAAAATAACTCCCGAAGAAGCCTTCACCGGAGTGAAGCCTGAGATTGAACACTTCAAGATAGTTGGGTGCCCAATGTATTTTCATGTACCCAAAGAGAAGAAGTCCAAGCTAGACCCTTCAGGGAGAAAGGATACATTTATGGGATAGCGATGAATCTTCAAAGAAATTCCAGATCGACATCCTAGGTTAGAGATAGATTGAGACAATCAAAGATGTTGTCCTTGAAGAAGAGATATCTTTTCAAAGATCTAGAGAATCTCAAATGGAGATTGACAGTGAGACAATGCCTTCTCCCCCTTCAGCAGTTCAGAGGGAGACAAACACTATTCTAACTGATCCAGTTTGTACAGTTGATATGTTCATAGATATTTCAGTAGGGCATAAAAGGTATGCCTAGGCTCACTCTGCAGGAAGTAGAGAAACATACAATCCTCTCAAGGCACATCCCGAGAGAACTGTTGGGCTCCAATCTACTCAAGTAAATTAGAGTGCATTTATTGTCAACCCGAAGTTTGTAAGACTTAGATGGGCACTCAAAATATATGAGCTTTAAGATAGATTTTATTATTGCATGAAAATGTATCTAAAGAGTTGGATATGAAAGATAAACTAAGCTTCTATTCAGAAGTCTTGTTCATAGTTTCTCATGACATTACTCAACAATGTTTATCTAAGAAGTATCTAAAGTGCTGAATATGGAAGAGGTACTAAGATTCTATTCAGAAGTCCTATTCATAGATCTCATGACAGTAATCAACAATTGTTTTCCTAAAGAGTATCCACAGTAAAAGTAAGCATTGAGATATTCAAAACTAGCTCAGAGGTTTATCAATGCTAGAAAGACAAACTCTTATTCAAGAGATGCATTCATTGTCTTCATTCATTCATTGTAGTATCATCAATTAAATCAAAAGTTTTGAAAGCGTAAATAACTCAAAGGCATTCATGATTATCCTAAAGGCAGAAAACAAATACATTTGAATTCTTATTCGAAATTGTTACAACATGTGTAGGGCTTAGAAACAAGCGTTTACTTAACTATGGAATTCATATAGCTACAACAAATGTATAAATAAAAATCATCTACAACAAGACCTGATATAAAACATATATCAAAGATTACCTGAAAAGAAAATAAAGAAAGAGTGTACTAGTTAGGCAAAGGGGGCCCTCCAATGCATCACTTGTACACTTGAGTTAATCTCCAACTAGGAGCTTCCAGCATTCATCTGTCATATCCTTGGAATTGTAAAGACAAAATGTAGTGATCTCAAGATTGCAAATTCCAAAGTTTCTGCATTCACATTCAAGGTTGTCATGCTAGTCTATGCTTTAGAGTATTTATACAAAGGTTTTGGAAGCTAATAAATGCTAATAAATATCCTAAGTATCATGATCAGATCCATAATATGTGCTAGGAAGGTCGAATACCCCCTTGAGATCCATAAAATATGAACAAAACCCAAGAAAATCTAAAACCGTCCATGATTTTATGCTAAAACAAAGTATTTTATTTGGTGGCCCTTGTTTGACGATGACAGACACTTGGAGAGGCTCGGATCTAGAAGGTGATGGCTCATACATCCATCATGTACATCAAAGGATCACAGCCCAAGTCTCAAATTTTTCCCATCTATCCTGCAAGTACATGAACCTAAGAGCAATTACGGGATTTGAGTGAAATCACGTAATTTTTGTGATATTTTCAACTTTAATACCAAAAAATTCTAAAAATTAATTCAAAGCTAAACAATTCTAAATGTACCTTTCATAGCTATTTGGATGAGAAATATGATGAAATATAAGGTGAAATGAAAGCTTTGATGGATGAAATCATGGTTAATAAGGCAAAATGAAGGTATAAAAAATGAACTCAACAAGAGACCACGGATATTTTTTGAGCTATTCTTCATCCATGAGCCACATCAATTATACCGAGCCTTCTTGTCATGGAAAAGCAACAAGTCAACAGGTATGGAAATATTCCATAACAAAATAATACCATTATATATTAAAAGGAATGATGTATAAGATATTGTTCAAAGATCAAAAGGAAAGTTTGTGATGACTTCCAAATTGGATCTATAAGATCAAACATCTGTGATAGAAGTAATAGATAAATACAAAGTGAGATCTATAGCCAAAGGATTATCACAAACAAGGAGATCTCTATGATGAGACACTTGATCAAGTAAGCCCGATACACTTCCATATGTACCACCATCCATGAGTTGGAAACTACATCAAATGGATGGATTCTTGATAGGTTTGGGTTTCAACAAAGAGTGTTGTTGGTCCAAACCTATATTAATATAGTGTTGGTGATGAGGCACAGTTTTTTGATGACTTATTAAGAAAGCCTTGTTTTAGGCTGTAAGACTTGAATTTTGATTTCAAGATAAAGGATATGAGTATATTGCACCACTTCTTGGGATAAAAAGTATGACAGAGGACCAATGAGATTTTTCTAAGTCAAGGAAAACATACAACATGAATATTAAAATAAGTTCAGTATGAAAACATGCAAAACTACCATGATGTATTTGAAGAAAATAAATGATGATTAGGATGAGATTTATACCCACAATTGATTGGATCATTAATGTATTTAAGTTAATACGGACCTAATTCATGCTATGCAGTGAATGTACTTAGTCAATCCATGACTTCAGTAGAGATGAGATAGACTCATTGGATAGCAGCAAATCATGTATTGAGATACATATACAAAAGCCTTGATTGGATATGGCACGAGATATGCCTCCGGTGTAGAATTTGGGGTTGGGGGATATGTCGTCTGATTAGTGAGAGAGTACATTAGAAGAGAACATCCGGTTGTTGTCTTATCATGAAGTTTTCCATGATTTCCTGATGTAGGAAACAAAACTCCGTAGCCTTGAGTACCCTGAGAAGAAGAGTATATAACATCAGTGTGCAAAGACATATATGGGTTAACAAGATCTTGTGATTTACTTGACCATGAGATGGATCCTATGATGATAACCAGATTTGTGTGTAAATCTCCTTGAGAAACCCAGTGTTTCATGATGGATAAAAAAACGATGAGATGAAATATATTTATATCAAAGATATGATACATGAGAGGAAAATAGTACACATAGGCGGATTAGAGACTTGTTTCACCAAATGCTTGGTAAGAATGCCTCCCTATTTGAGAGAGAGTGTTGATGACTCCTAGTCAAGATAGAGTTCAAAAGTACATCCATGTGAGACTTGTAATGATGAAGAATGCCTCCTTAAATGAGAGGAGTGTTGATGATTAACGTATAATGAGACATTCCATCTTACAAGCGTGAGAGATGTTGAAAAGTACAGCTATGTAGAGATATTCTCGGCTACAAAACTGAGAAAAATCCCTTGAGAGGGGTGTGTGGTTCCTATCTAGAGGAGTTGAAGCATTAGATACGGCCTCCTCCATACATTGAGTTGAAAAGAACTCCAAATGATTCTCTTGTGTAACATAATGAGAAAGCTTGAGATCTTACAGGTTGGACGTTCAGTACAATGAGGAGAGAAAGGTGAATGTGTGAAATCCCAAAGTCTTGGGTGCATAGTCATCATAAGAACATAAATGAAGATGATGTATTGGCCTCCTCTGAGTAGAAGAGTTGATGAGAAACTCTAGATGACTCTCCTATGTAATGCGATGGGAAAGAAGATCTATTGAGTTGACATGCTTGTGGATGAGCATAAGTGAATGTATGTGATCCTAGTGGTGAGCACTAGTGAAGAAGTGATTCTTCTATGTGTCACAGTGAGCGAGGATATGGACATCCCTATGGATGTGCCTAGTGAGATGAGCACTAGTGGGTGTACAAGATCCCTTGCTATATTGTTCAATATTTAGACCTACCTATAACCCTAATTTATATGTAAAGGGTACCCAGTGCATTACAACAATGTGATTAATAATTAATGTAAGATAATTAATCTAGTTAATATTAATTATATTGTGAGCTAGTGGGGTCTGACCTGTTGTGCCAATAGACACTTACATTTGATAGGTCTAGTCTAGTATAAGTAAAGGTAAATTCCCATTGAGGAATGTCATTATCTTTTTGTATATTTGGAAATTTCAACAAGTATACACCTTCTTGGGAAAAGTGAGAACCTCTCTTGATCACTAGTCTTCTAGGATTTGAGGACCCTCTTATGTGCTAGGTTTTCTTGGTGGTAAAGTTCTTTCTCTTGAATATTATAACAAAGGATTTTGTATGGGTTTTCTTCCTTTTTGAGAATGGTTTCCCAATATACTTATTGTGTTCTTGTGCATGGTACTTCTTCTTGTGATGTTGCTTTCAGAATTAAGTAGTTTATCAAATGATAAAATGGAATGAACTTCCTGCTTAACCATTCTTGTGAAAATCAACAAAAACAACTCTCCATGAGTTGTGTCTATATGCAATATGTTCCCTAGAGATCATGATCCTAGAGGTGTGGTAAGAGAACATCTTATAGCCTTAGTATTGACACCTCATTTACAACATGGTCCAAATGTACTAGATACCATTTTCTAGGGAGTTATGGCTTATGAAGATGTCTTGGCTAACATTCAAGACAACCAAGAACAAGAAAAGTTATAGGTTGATCAATGTTGTGATACCTTGTGGGGGGTGAATCAGTATTAGCATAATTATAATCCTTTTTTCTTCAAATGTTATATCAATGTAGAGGTATTATCCAATAATGAGAAATAAAGAAATAAACAATCACAAACATACAATATACCTTAGTGTTTTCATTAGAAACCGTCGAAGGAGAAAACTAGGGGAATGTTTTTTCTTAAATTTATGTGAAAATTACATTCATTGGAAGCACCAAGCTTCCTTTGTTTTTCAGTACGGCTGGAAAGGCTCCAACCCTAGTTTCTCATTTTACAATTTGAGGAAGCTCCAACTCCCCAATTCTCTAGCTACAATGACCAAAGGGAGGCTACAACCCCCAATGTTCTCTAACTACAATCGGAAAATGGATACAACCACTTTTCCTTACCCCATCCAACCACAATGAATGTAGAATGATGGAACCCTTTGTCGCATATCCTTTGTGAGATATACCCACTTTGTAAACCTATACCAATAAATCTGAACCATGCATCAGCTTGTACATCAACCTGTAATCAAACTGTACCATAAGCAAGTGCATCGACCACGCCGCCAGCTTGTAATCAACATGTACCATAAACAAGTGCATCCAACCATGTACCAGAGTATGCTTACCAATCATGTGTCAACTTCTCATCAACTATGGATCATCAATATGTACCAACATCATCAACCTATGCACACACACCTCATGTAATAAGCCAACTCATCAACTTCACTTGTATAAACCATTAACCTCAACATGTACCACAACCAAAATCCCTCATCAATTTCATCATCAAATCTGATTTGTAGCTCACATAATAGACACGGTGTACACTTGATCACATTCCTTGCAAACCTTCCTTGACTTTAAAACAAAGAGACTAGCATTTTCATCAATTTTTTCTTTGAGTCTCACATGCCTAGTTTTGGATTGATCATGACCCTAACTTCAAGTAATCATAAATTTGAACTTATAATGTATAAAATATTGGAAACTGATATGCAATGTTCTTGAGTGTTACGTTTATGCTATTCCTCCATGTTTCACTACATGGAACCTCTCAGAGAAAAGGAGTTATAGCCAAAATATGGCATACCTTGTTGATTTTTGGCTTATTCTAGAGAGTGACCTTGTAGAAGTTCCCCGCACAAAATGTTTGATGAATTGATATGAAAATATTACAAATAATACTAAAGAATGTCCCCTAGCAACATTTGGTCTCACTAAATTTGTATCACAGTTATAAATAAGTTATATTGATTTTACGAAACACACGATTTTGACTAAGTTTTGGACTAGCCACAAACCTTTTCCTGGTGTATCTTCCAAAATACAATGATCCATAAGATGATTTTTTACCACATATACTTGGATATGTATTCTCACTTGTTTAGCAATTTCACATTCTGAATCATTATATAAAAAGTTATAATAAAATGGTGAGATGACACGTAAAATAACATACCTTAGAAAACACCATCAAAAGAATTTATCCTTCCCTTGCATTTGACCTTCTTTTCTTCACCCTTCCTCAAATTATGGTTTAGCATATATCCTTGGTTACCTCAAAACATATAGATATTCAATATGCTCAAAATTGTGATTCAAATGAAGGCCTTGATACTTATTTATACTCTCCAGATGGCTTCCTTAAAACATCTTCTAGGTCCTTGGCCCTTTCCTTATTTTAGGGTTGGGTCCACTTCTTATTTCTCCATTAAATTTATTATTAGAATAATTTATTTTGTATTCACTTTGAATTATAATACCTCATCACTTCACTTTATTATTTACGCTTTAAAATCTCTTAAACCAGCATTACTTTGACCTTTTGAGACTTCTAGATGACATATGAGGGTCCTCCAACCGGTAGGAATACAACTCTCAAATGATGAGGAGTTATCGCGACATTATACATACCACCGGAAATGGCATGACATATTGCTTTCCATATAGAATAGTATTATGCGAAATATATCACAACTCATGCAGATTGCCCATCAAAACAAACTTGGGTCCATTACCCCAAACACAGGGTCTCAACTTCTCATGGCCATAACTCTCTAGCAGTGAGGAATTATGTAGCGATGTTACACATACCACTAGAAATGGCATGAAAAAGCTATCCATCTAGGATAGTTCCTTGAAAATTTCTTTCCCTTCATCTCATTATTCCTGAAAATTAAGCATCGGTTCTCTTACTCCATAAAGCGTCTTCTGGTGAGGATTTCACCATGAGGGACCACTTTGATTTCATCCATATTTACTTCTTATCAACCATGACAGAAACAATAATGAGTCATATTTAAATCCAAACAGATTGGGTCCATTACCCAAACCCAGCACGTGCCTACAAGGAAAACTTTGTTAGGGGGTTGACATCAATGACAACAAGCCTTCATCAACAAATCTCTCCCTTCGCATTGATTAGAGCACTCTGCATGATGCAATATCAAAATCATATCACTCATGCTCCCCACAGTTCATGCCTTTGTCCTCTTCATTTGATAAATATGCTCCCACAGGACAATGCCTCTATCCTCTTGTATGATAAATCGCTTTCCACGGAACCATGCCCACCATCCTCTTGCATCACGATAAATCCTCCCCTTGTCATCAATAGCAAGAGCTATATTTCCATCAAGGTACGCTCCCCACGACTGGTGTCCTCTTATGAATTGCTTCCTCATGCAATCAGAAATATAAGATAAGCATTCAAGAATCATTCAAGCATTCATTTTTGGAGTGAAATAACTCCAAGTCTTTGGCCGAAGATATTCAAAGGCTTCCCATGGAAGTGGTTTGTAAAGATGTCTACCACTTGTTCTTTATTGCCCACATACTCAACTTCGATGTTATTTTCTGCAGCTTTGTTTCGAGTAGAATTGATACTTGATTGGAATGTGCTTTGTCTTGGAGTGCATCCATTTGGGTTTTTTGAGATATTGATGCACTTGTATTATCACAATATGTTGGAATGGGCTCATCATGCTCAACACGTATCTGTCAAAGTTTGTTTTCATCCAAAGAACATGTACACAACATGTTGTTATACGCAGTATACTCGCCTAGGGCATGAGATGGAATCTTTTCAGATGATTGTTTCTTTCTTTAGCCATGATACCAAACACTCACCTAGAGTAGAATTGTTGCTCCATTGGTGCTTTGTAGGTCATCAATACAATGCATCTGTGTGTAGGAAATAAGTGATAGATCTTTTCCTTTTGGATACCGCAATCCAAAATATTCTGTTCCTTTGAGGATATAAAATCTTCTTCTTTGCTAATACATGTGATTCCTTTGGTCTTTCTTGAAATCATTCCATGACCAACTTCTACACTTACATACGGTCTAGATCTTTGTCACATATAAGAGAAGCTACCAATGTGACCTATATTGCCTCTAATCTAGACTTGAATCATCATCTTTTCTCAACACAACTAGTTTGCATGGGAGTGATGGTGGTTTTACCAATCCTCCCTCGAACTTCTTTAGCATTTCTCTAATACACTTAATTTGAGAAATAAAAAATTCCCTTGGTTGATTTGACGTATCTGAAGTCGAAATAAGGATAGTTCTCCAAGTAACAGCATTTCAAATTCATTCTGCATGTCTTTTTGCAAATTCCTGGCAACTTTTGTCATCATCACTACCAAAAATAATATCATCAACATAAAATTCAATTAATAAATATTACCTTGACTTACCTTGATGTAGAGTTGTTGTATGCACTTCCTTCTTGAACCATGTATGTTGCAGATACTTATCCAGGTTGGAGTACCATGCTCTAGGGCATATTTAGACCATACAACCTTCTTTAATTTACACACATAGTCGTGTTATCACGACAAGCTGAAATCATACGGATTGTTCAATGTGAACTTCTTCTTCAGTTCCCCATTAAAAAAAGCCCGATTTTACGTCCATCTAATATGCTTTAATGTTTTTGGAGCATGCATAAGCTAAAGTAAGCAGTTACTTCATTCTAGCAACCGAGTAAATCCTCCTTCAAAGTTGATTCCTTCAATCTGTGCATATCCTTTACATACCAATCTAGCTTTGTTCCTTGTAACCTATCCATCTTCATTCAGATTTATTCCACGAAAACCCCATTTTGTGTCGATCCATTCTTATTCTTTGGTCTTGGAACCAATTCCCAAGTGTCCATTTTTTTCTCTATTTGATCAATTCTTCATCCATGGCCTTATTCCAAAATTCATCCTTATTTGGCTTCTTCCATGGAGTTTGGTTCAATTGTGAATAAGAGTGCTAGGTGTGTTTTATTCTAGTGAGCGGATTTTTTCTTTTAGTCTCAACTACTGCATCATTGTTTTAATATGTCGATCACGAAGGATGATTATTTTGTACTCGTTGCTAGGTGTCTTTGGAATGCTTGTTGAACTTTCTCTTCTACTTCCTATCAGATTCTCTTCATCTTCCTCTTCCTCTTCTTCTTATTTTCATCTTTTTTCTTCAAAAGTTGTTCCATTGATTTGTTTCTTCTTTCTTTGATTACGGTTTGGATTTCTTCAATTATTCTTGTGTTCCTTTCCACAACTTTGTTTTAATCTTAAATTGTAACACTTGTATGCTTTCCTTGTACTTGAGTAACCAACAGTATTCCTTTGTCCACATGAGTCAAACTTTCCCATTTTTTAATCTTCTCTTTTGATGTAGCATTTGCTTCCAAAAACTCTGAAGTGCTACATTCTTTGGTCTTCATTTCCATAGCTTGTAGGGTGTTCTCAATTGTTATTTACGAGCATTACTCTGTTTTTGAATGTGAACTACTATGCTTTACTTTGTGTCCAAAATATCATCAACTTTAGATCCATTATCATTGTTACCGATCCATTTATCTTGTCTGTTCTTTCTTTCCAACAACTCCGTGCAATTTGAGGTGTCCTAGCGTGAAGAATTACCTTTTTACTCCATGATTTGTAGTAGTCCATAAATTCCTTTGAAATTGAATTCTCCTCCATTATCGATCTTAAGCATTTGATTCTTGAATCCATCATTTTCAACCATTTCCTTGTAGATCTTGAAATTTTCAAAATCTTGATTTGTTCTTAGAAACGCATTCATTCTTGTATAATCATCAACTAATAGCATAAAGTATCTCTCAACTTTTAAGCCTTTTGTTGTAGTTGATCCAACGCTAGATCCGGTATACAAATTTTGATGGTTTTGTGTTTGAATATTCCTTTGATTTGGAACACGGTCTTTGTTTGCTTTCCTTATGGCAATGCTTGCACAAAGTGCAGTTAGTTTAGTGATGGGAATTTCTCTCATTGCTTCTCTTTTGCTAAGTTTGAAAAGGTTATCAAATGCATGTGACCCATTCTTCTATGCCATAACCAACTTTCATCTTCCTTTCCCTAGACAACACTTTTCATTTCAATTTCACTTAACACACATATATGTTGTGAGTTTGTGCAATTTAGCCGTGACCAGTTATCGAACCTTCTTTTCTTATCTCACACTTTTGTGAATCAGAAATAACTTTATGACCCTTGGTTACACATTTGACTCACTTAAAAGATTATGTTTCATATGTTCTAATGGAGACATTTTACGCCTTTAATTCTTGTTCCCAATTCGGTTTGTGCATTTTCCAATGATTTTTGGATGAATCATCATTTCAAAGGGGGGCGGTCCATCTTTCCTTTAAATTACTATAAGGAACTTGTCTCTATCACTTGTCATGTTTTTGAACATCCAATCAACATACCAACCGTGTTCTGTTTAACGAAGCGGCTGTACCTTCTTCATTGCTATCGATCTTGCTTTCCTTATCCATGTCATTTTAAGAGGTTCTTGTTTTCTTGAGCTGTTTGGGTTTCTTTAGGAGGAATTTGTCATTCTAATTTTGGCCATGTCCAAAAGAATTATTTATGTATTCCACTTCAATGCTCAAGATTCAATTTTATTTGCTTAACTTCTTCACTACGTATTTCACTAGGTGCTAACAGATAACCTCTTTTGTTTATGACTCTCAAAGTTATTATTATTCATGTTGTTAGCTTTGCAATTCTGACTTTATATTCCAAAATTAGCCTGTAAAAAAAATTTGATGCACAGTAGTTAGCAGATATCTTATATATAGGGAGTGCTCTTATGAATCAATTCTTCTTCTTAGGGCAGTTGATCTGAAAATAGTGGGCTGATTTGTTATGCTATGAAAGCACCCTCCACTTCATTAAAATAAAACTTTACATATTATTACATTTCCATGTGTTAAAATATGCAAAGATAAAATTATCAAGTTTAGCAAATATTACTCTCCAATGTTCATGTGTGAGTAAATGTTCTTTAAATGGTTAAATAAAGTGCTTTCAAGACAAATACTCAACAACATAACTTTTACCAGCAAATAAACTATCAAACTCTATTAATAACAAGATGATAAAAGAGTTCACCCCTCTCTGGGCTACATTTCCTTGAGTCTCCATCAATGGACTTGGCTCTCACGGGATTAATTTGTCAAGATTCTTTTACAAGATGTTGCTCAGAGTCCAATGGAAATTTTGAGCTGTACCATTGGGATAATAATGCATAAACACCAAAAGTGACTAATAAAACTCAGAGAAAACCGGATCACTTGTCATGGGGCATTACCTCTTCTACATGGTGTAAGCTTCCCTGTGAGCTTATTTTTGGAAAAACACTTGTAAGAAGTCCTCCAATGGAGATGAAACCTATCCCAAAGTGTTGAACATAACAATTAACCAAGAAATGATTATTCAAATCACAGAGAAAACAAACATAGGCTCATTTGAGCAAGACCTCAAACAATGGGAAGCTGGCTTCCTGGAGCTTCCTAAAACTTCAATGGTTAAAACCATGCAAAAGTCTGAAATGGCTGAGAAAATAGTGTCAATGGATTCAGAACGTCCAAAACCCTAAAATTTGGAGCACCGGCACCTCATTTTAGCCAAAATAGAGAAAATAGGCCTCTGTCATTTTCTTCCTTCAAGCTTGTTGTCACAGTTCGCCAGCACTCGTCGTTCAATCTAGAACAAACTCAAAAACTTGTGCACAAAACCTAGCACATGTGCATAATACAAAATCATTCAAGCGTAGGACGGTTGAGGCGTGCGACCCTAACCCTTGGTACATCGTCATAAGGTCACCATGTGACCATGCGCTATCACAAAAGGGGGCTCCGTTTACAATGGCGAATGGTTAACCGACAAGTGTTGGTATATGGTATAGCCATTTTAAACCCAATTCAACTCCCGTGTGTGTGCAATATTAAGGTCATATGTAATGTCTTGTGTGACCGAGGGAACGATAAGCTGACGACCAAGCTGCCCTTGCCTTGCCCATGGCCATATAATAAATTAAATTCAAATACATTTTAACCCATATGTATATCAAGTAACACCATATGGTATGTTGGTCGGTCGGCCATTGCTAAAGCATTTGGATGCATGTGGAGGTCGTGGGGTCAATTCTGGTGGACTCCAAATGTTTAGCAAACAGCCAATTACAATGGTGCCATGGCGTGTAGTAGGCCACGTGGCACCACACAATGCCCATTCGTCGCGTGTCGCAACATCTTTTCGTCCACATCAATAATAAAACTACCATGTGTATGACAGCTTTGGTGTATGGACATTCCACATTAGCGTACGACCTCTGCCCGCGTCGGCATCCGCTCACAGTTAACAGGACTTCAGGTCAACCTCATTTTTTACTGTTTGATGATTCGAACCGGTCAGCGATATCTCTCTCATCCGATGTCGTTTGAACCCAAATGAGTTGTGTTGGGTTCATGACGATGGGGAATACCTTTGTTTGTTTTGAACAGCAGTGCGAGAATATTGATTTTTGAGGCTAAATTTTGACCCACTGGTCAGTTTTGATCATGCCTTCCCCACTAAAGGATTTTGGACACAAAAGCTTATGATTATCTGTCACGAGCTTCATTATAATACGCTTCCAAGTTCTATCAACTAATTCTACTTGAAAAGTATTTTGACAATCACACAGATACTTTGACATGCCTTGCCTTTGCGTGACTATATCCCTTCAACCCTTTGTTCTCGCGAACTGTTGACCCTTTGTTCTCTTTGTGCTTGAAATACTACCAACCTTTCCATTGAGAACCAAGTCCCTCTTGTGACGCTCTTTAGCGTCAACACAATCGGCTCTACAATGGCTGCAAAACTTTCTTGTGACATCTTGTCACAAGCCAAGAAAAAACCATCAATCTTGACAACAAATTTATACAAGGCCCAAGAAAATGATGCCAACAAAGTCTTTTTCTCTTCAAGCAAATGGTGGCATCTTGTGCTTCATCATCAAAAGCACATGGCATTTTCTTGCATCTTGGTATACTCAAAATCAATACAAGCCAGCAAACACCATCGACTAAACATCAGTGCGGCGTGATCGACACAACATTGTCGTCAGACAATCATCGACACAATTCGAGACTCATTTTAAACATATCGACCTTCCCAAACTAACAAATCGACAAACGATGCACAATCATGTTATAATCATGAACCATTCATGATAAACTATCACCGGGTTCACTTCTTACACACATACATAAAAAGAAATGCATGTGCATGACTCTTCGCTCTCCTTCCGGTACAAACATAAGTACATAAAACCCACGATACATGTGGGTACATAAGAGTGAATATGAAAAAGATATATGGAAGTAACAAGTGAACATCATACCATCTTTTACATCCTCTGGCGAAGTTGTGCAACAACATAATAAAATGCCTTCAAAATGGGCCATTCACATGCAACTTGCATCTGAGTTGTGATAAACTACTCCAACTTGTCATACTCTCAACATAAATGCACACATAAGGCTGAAAAGTGCATTTACAATAGAAAATGAAAGCCTTGCTCAAGAAATCCAACCATTTCTTACCAAGCCAACTCAACGGTGACTTTTTTCTGCTGAAAATCATCCTCTTGTGAATCCTCTTGACTCACATCGATGATGGAATCTCCTCTTCCATTCTTGCCAATCTCTTTATCCATCTACTTCTTGTGCCATGGATGAGAGGTTGGTCTATTATCCAACTTGTTAGTCAATGAGATGACCCCTCTTTTGACTAATGAGTGCAATCTTTTGCATCCTCTTTTCAAGTTGTCTTTGATTGGAAAGTTTCCTAAAAGTGGCCAATCTTTTCCAACATTTTGAAATATGATGGTTATATAAACTACAATATGTACATGGACTTTTCTTCCATTTTACATACAAATTTATCATGTAAAAATCAAAAGAAAGCGGATGATAAACACAATTATACCTTGAACATTCACTTTTATTGCCTCTTTGAGGAGGTGGATTTGAGGAGTTACAAGCTCTCCTTTGAAGACCAACAATAGTGTTCTTGTCCTCATCGTTGTCACAACTCTTTTGTTTTACACATTTGCATTCATCTTGAACACAAACTTTGCATCTTTGGAGGGATTGAACTTTCAACAAAGTTCTTGAACTTTCACCTTTATAACCTTCTTGAGGTGAACTTGGAAACAAAATTTGTTCTTGGAACTTTTTCCCTTGTCTCCTCAACTTTGGAATTTTCTCCATCTCTTCATTCATATCTAGGACCACAATACTTGGGTCTCTCTTCAACAACAATGAAGCTCAACAATGTCTTGTGCATGCTTACCTAACCCTTTACATTCGTAGCCCATTTTTAACAATAACTTGGACCCTATTCCTCTTGTGTGATTTTCAAAACATCCAAAACATTCATCTTGAAGGAGGAATTAGAAGATAAACTAACATTACATACCTCATGTTCATGCATGTGCTTAGTAAGGGTTTCCTTTGCCTCATGGGTTTGAGTCTCCATCTCGTATTACAACTTTTCAAAGTACGGTCTTTCTCCTCGTTCATGGCCATCTACTGCTCTTCAAGGGCAATACTCTCCTTTCTATCTTCCCACATCTCTTTCACCACATCTCTCATGGTTAGTAATTCCTTCAACATCTCTTTTTCAAAAAACTTTGATGTTGAAGATGCTCATGAGAACTATCAATGTTTGAAGCTTCCTTTATCCTTGCAAGATATCAAACTTCAACACAAAACTTGCATAATAATAATAGCGGCTAAATCTCAAGCTATCAATGGAAAACACATGGAGCAAGGTCAAACTATGCTCTGATACTACACGATCCCGAAAATGGTGGGATGACTTGTTATGCTATACAAGCACCCTCACTTCATTAAAAATAAACTTCTGAGGACCTTATCATGTGTTTAAAATATGCAAGATGAATTAAATTCAAGTTTATACCATTTTCTTTTGAATGTTTATGTGTGATGAAATGTTCTTTTAAATGGTTAAATAAGTGATTTAGAATAAATACTCAGCAACATAACTTGAAGAAAATAAACCATCAAACTCACAACAATAAAAGATGATAAAGGAGTTCACCCCTCTCTAGGCTACATCTCCTTGAGCCTCCATCAATGGACTTGGCTCTGGGATTAATTTGTCAAGATTCTTTACAAGCTACTTCTCAACTCAATGGAAATTAAAATTTTGTACCATTGGATCGGAATACATAAAACTAAAAAATATTAATAAAACTTTGAAAGCGGATGCGTGGCTCATTCAGGGCATGACCTCTTCTACATGTGGTCTTAATGCATGAGGCTTTGTTTTCTTTGGAAAAAACACTTGTAAAGGTCCTCAAATGGATCTGAAACCTATCCCAAGTGTTCAAATCATAACAATTAGCCAAAATGATTATTCAAACACAGAAAACAAACATAGGCTCATTTGAGCATGACCCCAAACAATGAGGGCTTCAAGCTCCTAGAGCTTCCTAAAACCTCAATGGTTAAAAACCTGCAAAGAAGTCTTCAAATGGCTATTAAAACAGCACCAATGGATTGAGCGATCAAAACCCTAGTTGGGCTTTTGAATGCCCCTCAGCTGGCCAAAATGGAAAATAGGCCTCTCCATTTTTCTTCCTTCAAGCTTGTTGGTTTTGGTTCGCCAAAACGCACCTCCGAACGTTCAATCAAGAACACACTCAAAAAAATGTGCTAAAACCACAGCACCGCAGCATATTGGCTTGTTCAAGCTGTGGGGCCGATTAGGGCCGTAACCCCTAGCGCCAAGGAGCCCGTGGTCATAAAGGTCCGCCATGTGACCACTGGCTATCGCCAAAAAGGGGCTCAGTTTACAATGGTGAATGGTTAGTAGGCAAATTGACCGGTATAGTGAATAACCATTTTTAAACGAGATTCAACTCCCGCGTAGCAATATTAAGGTCATGTATATATAATGGGTTACGGTAGTAGTGGGGCAAGCTGACGACCAGCCAACCATATAATAAATTAAATTCAAATACATTTTAACCCATATGTATATCAAGTAACACCATGTGGTATGTTGGTCAGATGGCCATTGCTAAAGAGATGCTTGGATGCATGTGGAAGTCCGCGGAAGTGGTCGATGGAATCCATAATATTTTAACCAAACAGCCAATTACAAGCGGTGCCCGCGTGTGACCATGAAGCGGGCCATTAACCACTATTGCCCATTAAATGCCGTAATGTCGCAGCATCACTCATCCACATCTACCAATCCAAAACTACCACATCAACGCCCATACCAACTCGGCATATGGACATACCTATCGGCATATGACCTCTACCCGCGTCGGCATCCATACGGATTGTATGCGTTTTGCCGCGATCGGCCTCATTTTTTACTGTAGCGATTCGAACCGGATCATGATATCTCCTCATCCAGCGTCCGTTTTGAACCCAAGCAGGTTGCATTGGGTTAAAGTGATGATGAGGCTACACACTCGTTTTGTTTTAGAGCCAATTCGAGAATGTGTGTTGATTTTGGCAGGCTAAAATTTGACCCTGGTCTAGATTTTGATCGCACATCCTATCTGTTGTTGATTCTTAAATATGAATCTTCTCGGTGGAGAGGTGTCCCTGTAATATTCCTTGTATCATTTTATCCCCTTTGATTGTTTTCTGCATAACTTTTAGTTTTTTCTTGCTCATTTGTTTTGGGCTTGATCCCTTTACGATACGGTGTATCCAAGTCTGGACTTGTCAAGCTAAGATTTTTGAAATTTCTTGATAATTTCTCTAGAACTTTTTGAGCTAATGCATATTGTTTATAGAGATATCCTTTCTTGGTGTGACAATTTCTACTTCTAGGTTTCCAATGATCCACCATCACTCTTCTAGTTGTTCTTTGATGCTTCTTCAATTCTTTTTATCTTCTTCTATTTGAACCTTCAATTTTGTGATCATTTGTTCTAGTTCTTGGATGTCTTTTTTCTTATCTAGTTCTTCTTATGGTTTCTTGTTTTCTTCTTTTCTCTTACGGTAACTTTTATGACCTCATTAATTCTTCTCGGAAGTCGACTGCCTCTTCGATTTCTTCTTCCTATACTTCTTCTTGAGTCTTCAACTATCGAGTCTTCTGCACTACCATAGACTAGAACTCCTTGTTTCCTTTGTCGACTTCATCTTCATCGATGATGAGATGTCTTCTTTGGTGCAAAGTTTTTCTTGAAAACTTTCTTTGTAGTTCTTTACCTTTATATGTTTATGCGCCTTTTGGTAACCTTCATCATTTCTCTTTTTCTTATGAGGACATTTGTTACCAAAAGTGATCAATACCATCACAATTAAAACAAATTAAGGAAGCTTACCTATGTATGATTGGTTCCCTTGTTCATTCTTTGGCCAGGGATGACCACCTCTTCATCACCTTGAAGGCATTCATTTATTGTTTATATATTTTTCTTGTTCCTTTTCTTTTGCTTTGATATTTTAGATGCTTTGAAGGCAGCTTCTTTTACATTTGGATTTTCTGTTCAGTTCTCATCTCATATGCTATGAAGATTTAATGCAGTTCATCCATGTATTGAGTTTAGATCTGATCTTTCTTCCTATGATATTCAACCCTAAGATATCATAGGAAGAGATCTTAGTACCTTTTGAACAATTCTGATTCTTGATTTCTTCTCCCAATCCTATGATTTGCATTCAACTGTTCATCAATTTATGAGTAGGTTGCAATATCTTCATCTTCCTTCATTTTAGTTATTCCCGAGGCTGACCTTTGTAAGTTTGAAGCTTTCTTTGCTTTGACTTTTAGATCTCCTTCATAAATATTTGGCTTGCCTAAAATCTCTTTAGCATATTTACAATGTGCAGCTTTAATTGTCTCACCATATCTTGAGACCATTCAAAAGTGCATTTATAGTTCAAATTATTCTCACCGAGTTTCTTTGCTTTGTCATTTGTTGGTGGGAGCTGTTGGTGTTGTCTATCCATCTACAATTGATTTCAAACTTGAAATACTTGTGTGTATATATGTCTTCATCCTTTTGCTCAAAAAAACATACTTCTATCCATCAAGCTGTGGTATTCCATTTTTTAAATGGTTGGTACTCTCCATGATCTCTGCAACTGGTGGGTTAAAGCTGATTTAGAACCTTCTCGATACCAATTGTTGGAATCTTTTGAGAGGGGGTGAATTAGTAATAGCATAATTATAATCCTTTTCTTCCAAATAACCCATATCAATGTAGAATTAGTATCCAATAATGAGCAATACAAGAAATAAACAATCACACACATCATGATACACCGGTGTTTTGTGTGGAAACCCAAATAGGGAAAACCATAATTTTTTTCTTATATGTCTTGAAGAATTACATTCATTGAGCACCAACTTCCTTTGTTTCCCACAGCAGCAACTAGAAGGAGGCTTCAACCCCTAGTTTCTCAAGCTAAAAACTAAGGGAAGCTCCAAATCCCAATTCTCTGGATATAATCAAAAGGAGGCTACAACCCCAATGTTCTCAGGCTACAATCGAGAAGGTGGCTACAATTGCTGTCTTGCCCCGTCCTGCCACCACGAAGTAGAAGTAGAATGATGGAACCACTATCACACTATCCTTGTGATATATACCACTATAAAAACATGTACCAAACAACATGTAACAACATGTACCATGCATCAACCATGCATCAGCATGTACCTCAACCTGTAATAAACAAGTTCATCCAACCATGTACTGTTAAGTGCATACCACAAGACACATCCTACATTTACATCACCTAGTTCATCTAATATTTCCATGGGGTCATCCAACCATGTACCAGTATGTATGAATCATGTGTCAACTGCACTCCATCAACTATGACTCATCAATATGTACCAACATCATCAACTATACACCTCATGTATGCTTCAACTCATCAACTACTTGTCTGCAACCATGTACCTCAACATGTATCATAAACAAAAGCCCTCATCGATTTCATCATCCAAGTCTGATTTGGCAAAGCTCTATAATAGACACGGTGTATATGATCACGATCCTGCAAAACCTTCCTTGACTTTAAAACAAGAGACTAACAGCATTTTCATCAAAATTTTTCTTTAGTCTCCACATGCCTAGTTTGGATTAGTCAACAACCCTAACTTGAAGTAATCATAACTTTGAACCTATAATGTATAAAGATATGAAATTGATACAAAATGTTCTTCAATGTCTTTTATTCCAATTCATCCAAGTGTCACTTCTTGGAACCTCTCGAAAAGGAGTTATAGAAAATGGCATACGCGATTTGGCTTATTCTAGAGAGTGACCTTATGAAGCGTGCCCCACACAGTGTTTATAGATTGATCTAAAGAAGCGTACAAATAATACTCTGGTGGCCCTAACTAACACATTTGGTCTCATTGAATTTGGATTTGTTATGAAGGGTCTATGATGTTTTACTGAAACACTACACTGGATTTTGACTAGTTTTAGGATTGACCTAAACCCTATTTTCCATGGGTGTAACTCCCAAAATACAACGATCCACAAGATGAATTTTGTACCACAAATACTGGATATGTTTTCTCTTGCATAGAAATTTCAGTCTGAATCATTATGAAAAAAGTTATAGTGAAAATGGTGAGATGGCCACCATAAATAACATACCTTAGAAGCACCATCAAAAGTGGTATGAAAATAGAAGGCTGACTTATTTATACTATTAAAGCACCCTCTACTTCATTAAAACTAAACTTCTGAGTTGCTTGTAATGTGTTAAAATATGCAAGATGAATTATGTGTCTAGTTTATGCTTCTTCTTTTGAATGTTTATGTGTGATGAAATGTTCTTTAAATGGTTAAATATGTGCTTTTAATCAAATGCCACGACCTTGTAACTTGCAGAAAATAAGCCATCAAACTCACAACAATAACAAGATGATAAAAGGAGTTCACCCCTCTGCAGGCTGCATCTCCTTGGCCTCCTTCAATGGACTAGGCTCTTTTGGGATTAGTTTGTCAAATGTTTTTTTACAACCTGCTGCTCAACTCCAATGGATTCTGAGACTATACTATTTGGTTCAGAATACATAAAACCCCAAAATGACTAATAGAACTCGAAAATGGATCTTGTCTCATCCAATCACGACCTCTTCTTTTACATGTGGCCTTTAAGCTTCCCTGAGCTTCCTGAAACTTCAATCATTAAAACCACAAAAGTAAGTCTTCAAATGGGCTGTGAAAATAGTGCCAATGGATTGAACATCAAAGAAACCCCTAGATGGGATTTTTCAGCACCTCATTTGGCCAAAAGATGAAAAAGTTAGGCCTCCCGCCATTTTTCTCCTTCAAGCTTGTTGTCTCTGGTGCAGCCATTTCGCTTTGTGTGTGAGTAACCCTGGCTTAGGCGTTCCGGTGCCTACGACTAACACCCACGTGCATCTCCACAAAATGCACCAATTTGTTGAACAGTTAGAACAAGCCCCAAATCTGGGAGTGTTGGGCTTATAGGGGGGGCCCATGTAACGTCCAGCATATCAAAGGGCTACCCTGCCACGTATCAACATGCAAGTGACCAAGTGGCTGAGTGCATGGTTTGTATGACCATTTTAAAAACCAAAACGAAAACCCATTTCAAATTCCCGTGCCACTTTACATAGTGGTCATATGGCGTAATACAAGCTAAGGCACGGGCTTAAAACTTAACCATTTCAAATCGTTGAATAAACAATTTGCACCAACCATTGGGTCATATGACATAACTAATGTGACTGGGGGCTCCATTTAAATTACACTCCCACGCACGCCATTTAACACGGACAGGGTCGTATGTAGTATAATAAAACCATGGCTTTGTTTGAATATCCAAATTCCCGTGTGCGCCAATTAACAGAGAGTATGGTCATATATGTAACCATGCGACTGGGATCCACTCCGTTGTAACCCGCTCCCACGCACAATATTACCATAGATCATATGTTATGTAACAAAACTATGGGCGGGGCTAAGCCCGACCCGACCCCGCCATATACAATAATATGTGATTGAAATATAATAAAACACATATATATAATAAGAAACAAGCTGTGGCACGTCGGTTGTTGGGACTTTGTTAAAGCTTAGATAGATGTGGAGGTCGGGGGTCGAACCCCATGGATTCCAATATATTTTGATCAAACAAACAATAAACCAATAGCCAATAAAAGGGGTGCCACATGGAAGCCCGCGGTAGTGCGATGGCACCATAACATTTGCCAAGAAATTGCCACGTGTTGTCAACTGATTCGACCACAAATTCCAATAATAAAATGTACGTCAGCATATGCGGTCAAAGCCATGTCTCCTCGCGATGTCATCATACGGTCGCCTTGCGTCATCATCCATCACGGACATCACGGACTACGGTCGGCATCCCTTTTTTACACGTTTGGCGATTGAGAGATCGCGATATCTCTTCTCCCGAAGCGTGCATTTTGAGACGAAATGAGTTTTGTTGGGTTTGTGATGATGAGGGATATGTTCTCATTTGTTTTGAAATTGAGCGTTGATTTTTGAACTTCATTTGACCCCAGGTCAGTTAAATTCACGCCTTCCCACAGAAAGGATTTTGGACCCACAAAGCTTATGATTATCTATCTAAGCTTCAATACTCTCTTCTTTTCAAGTTCTATCAACTGATACTACTTGAAAAGTCTTTTGACAATCACTGGATACTTTGACATGCCTTGCCTTTATGGCCGACTATGTCCCTCGACCCTTTGTTCTGGGCTGCTGTGACCTTTGTTCTCTCGTGGCGGAAGACTGCCAACCTTCCCACTAAAAATCAATTCCCTCTTGGCGGGCCTCTTTGACGTCCAACACAATCCATCTTCCAAGGGCTGCAAAAACTTTCTTGCGACATCTTGTCACAAGCCGAGAAAACCATCAATCTTGAAAACAAATTGATACAAGACTGAAAATGATGACAGCAAAATCTTTTTTGCTCTTCAAGAAAACGGCCGCATCTTGTACTTCATCAAAGCACATGGTGTTTTCCTACATCTTGGTGTATTGGCTTGTAAGTTGATTTTGAGTACATCAAACACCTTCGACTAAACATAAGTTGAAAAGCATGATCGACAGAACATATTCATCAAGACAACATCAACACAAATTAAGACTCATTTGAAACATATTGACCTTCCCAAAACAAGTAGACATTCATGATACACAATCATATTACCTTCATGAGTCATTCATGATGAACTATCACCAAATTCATTGTTTACACACACACAAAAAACACATGCATGTGCAAGCTCTTCAACTCTCCTTCGGTACAAACATAAGTACATACACACGAAACATGTGGGTACATAAGAAATGAAATGAAAAAGATAAATGGTAGTAACAAGTGAACATCATATCCATTTTTTTTACATCCTCCTGGCGAAGTTGTATAACACAAGAATACATTCAAAAGAAATGCATTCATATGCAAACTTGCATCTTACAAGTTATAATAAACTGCTACAACTTGTCAAAATTCAACAAAATGAATAGATAAGGCTGAAATATGCATCTACAATAGAACATGCAAGCCTTACTTATCAAGAAATCAACCATTTCTTACCAAGCCAACTCAATGGTGAATTTTTACGTTGAAAATGGATCCTCTTGTGAATCATCTTGACCCACATCGATGGAATCTCCTCTTCCATTCTTGCCAATATTTTTATCCAACTGCTTCTTTTGTCTTTGTGGATGAGTGGTTAGATCAATGTCCAACATTGGTCAATGAGATGACCCCTCTTCCGGCAATGAGTGCAAATCTTTTGCATGCTCTTTTCAAGTTGCCTTTGCTTGGAAAGTTTCGTTAAAGTGGTCAGTACTTTTCCAACATTTTGAAACATGATGGTTATATAAACCACAATATATGTACATGGAATTTTTCTTCCATTTTTACATACCTGGGGTATCATGTAACATAGTAAAAATGCAACTGAATGATAAGCAGATTATACCTTGAACATTCACCTTTATAGCCTCTTTGAGGGGTGAATTTGAAGAGTTACAAACTCTCTTTTGAATAACAAGTTGTTCTTGTCCTCATGGCTGTCACCAACTCTTTTTGTTTCACACATTTGCATTCATCACTTGAACACAAGCCTTGCATGTTGGAGAGGGATTGAACTTTCAACAAAAGTTCTTGAACTTTCCTTGCTTTATAGCCTTCTTGAGGGATTGAACTTGAAATAAAATTTGTTCTTGGAACTTTTTCCTTGTCTCCTCAACTTTAGATTTGCTCCATCTCTTTGTTCATATCCAAGACCCTATACTTGGGCCTCTCCTTAGCAACAATAGGCTCAACAATGCCTTGTGCATGCTTAGCCAAACCTTTACCTTCATGGCCATTTTTAACAATAACTTGGACCCTATTCCTCTTGTGATTTTCAAAAAACACCAAAGCATTCTTCTTGAGGAATTTGAAGATAAACTAAAATTACATACCTCATGTTCATGAATGTACTTGATAAGGGTTTCCTTTGCTTCATGGAGTTGATTCCATCTCATGCAACTTTTCAAGATGATGGTCTTTCTCCTCCTTCATGGCCATCAACTGTATGTTGAAGGACAATGCTCCCTTCTCTATCTTCCACAACTCTTGTACCATATCTTTCATGGTTGCAAACTCCTTCAGCTTGTATCTCTTTGTCAAAGAACTTGGATAATGAAGATGTATGGGAACTATCAATGTTTGAATCTTCCTCCATCCTTGCAAGATATCAAACTTCAACACAAAACTTGCACAAAATGCCAACAGCTAAATCTCCAGAAGCTATCAATGGCAAATGCATGAACAAAACAAACTATGCTCTGATACCATCTGGTCTCTGAAAATAGAAGGCTGCCTTGTTATGCTATGCAATCACCCTCTACTTCAATAAAATAAACTTTACAGGACCTTGCTCAATGTTAAAATATACAAGATAGATTGTAATGCTCTAGTTTATGCTTCTTCTTTGAAATGTTCATGTGTGAGGAAAATGTTCTTTTTAAAATGGTTAAATATGTGCTTTAATCAAATACACAACAACATAACTTGTAGCAAATAAGCCATCAAACTCTGTATAACAAGATGATGAGGAGTTCTACCACCCTCTTTGGGCTACATCTCCTTGGGCCTCTTCAATGGACTAGGCTCTTTGGGATTAGTTTGTCAAATGTTCTTTTACAGATGCTGCTCAATTCCAATGGATTTACAGAATGTACCATTAGGTTCAAGAATACATAAAAAACCCAAAATGACTAATAGAACTCTGAAAATGGATCTTGTCTCATCCAGTCATGACCTCTTTTACATGTGGCCTTTAAGCTTCCCTGAGCTTCCTGAAACTTCAATGGTTAAAAAACTACAAATAAGTCTTCAAATGGCCTAGCAAAGGAAACATTGCCAATGGATTCAGAACATCCAAAACCCTAGCTAGGCTTTTTGGCACCTCATTTGGCCAAAGATGAAGAAGTTAGACCTCCGCCATTTTCTCCTTCAAACTTGCTGTCTCTGGTTCGCCATTTCGCACCTGTGTGTAGTTTGAACCTAGCTTCTGGGCGTTTCTCGTGCCTAAACCCGGTACCCGTGCGCATATCCACAAAATGTGCCAATTTGTCGAACAGTTGGGGAACTAAGCCCCAAATACTGGAGGTGTTGGGCGCATGGGAGACCAGCCCACGTCCCGCGCATCAAAAGGGCTACCCTGCCACTGTTCAACGTGCAAGTGACAAGTGGCTAGGCACGTGGTTTTGCGCCTTGACCGTTTTAAAAACCAAAACGAACCCATTTCAAATTCCCGCGCCACTTTACATAGTGGTCATATGGCGTAATACAATAAAACCACGGGCTAAAACTTAACCGTTTCAAATCGTTGAATAAACAATTCGCGCATATGACATAACTAATGTGACTGGGGGCTCCATTTAAATTACACTCCAGCGCACGCCATTTAACATGGACAGGGCCATATGTAGTATAATAAAACCACGACTTTGTTTGAATATCCAAATTCCCGTGCGCGCCAATTAACGAAGAGTATGGTCATATATGTAACCATGCGACTGGGCTCCATTCCGTTGTAACCACTCCCGCACACAAATATTACAATAGGTCATATTTTATGTAACAAAACCACGGGCGGGGGCTAAGCGGCCCCGGCTATTCCATATACAATAATATGTGATTGAAATATAATAAAACATATATATAATGAGAATCAAGCGACGGTACGATGGTCGGTCGGACTTTGTTAAATCACTGCCAAAGGGGGAGGTCCGGTGTTCGATTCCGGGAAATAACAACATTTTAAATAACGAACCAAAGTCATTAGCCAGAATAGGGGTGCCACGTGGCGGCCGACTGATACCACGTGGCACCATAACATTTGCCGAGAAATTGCCACGTGTCGTCAACAAATTCGACCACAACTGCCAATAATAAAATGCCACGTCAACATGTATGGTCCAGCCATGTCTCCTCTGCCACGTCGGTGTACGGTCATGCCATGTCAGCATCCGGTATTGTGTACGGACTACACAGTCAGCATCCTTTTTTTACCCTATTTGGCGATTCAGACAGATCACGATAATCTCTCGCCCTCGACGTTTGTTTGAGACGAGCAGGTTGTGTTTGGTTCGTGATGATGAGGGATACGCTCGTTCATTCTGAGGCAATTCTGAGAATGTTGATTTTTGAGCTAAAATTTGACCCCTGGTCAGATTCTGATCAAAAGGAATTTATCCGTTGCCCATTTCGGCCTTCTTTTCTTCACCTTCACTCAACATTTCTAGTTTAGATATCCTTGGTTACCTTAAACACATGTAGATATTCAATATTCTCAAATTAATGATTCAAATGAGAGCCTTGCCTCTTATTTATACTCTCCAAAGTAGCTTCCTTAAAACATCTTCTACATTGCCGGCCCACTTTCCTTATTTTAGGGTTGGGTTGAATTCTAATAATTCTAGGGTTGGGTCCACTTCTAATTTCTCCATTAAATTTATTATTGAAATAATTTGTTTTGTATTCACTTTGAATTATAATACACTCATCACTTCACTTTATTATTTACCTTTTAAAATCTCTTAAACCACTTTGACTACTTTGAACTTTTGGGGCATCTAGATGACATATGAGGGTCCCCCAACTTCGTAAGGCCATAACTGTCAAACCGTGAGGAGTTATGTGACGTTCTACATACCACTAGAAATGGAATGACATGTACTATACATATAGAATAGTATTATCTGAAAATATATCATAACTCATACTGTTACCTATCAAACAAACTTGGGTCCATTACCCAAACCTGGGATCTCCAACTTTTCATGGCCATAACTCTCTAACCATGAAGAATTATGTGACGTTCCACATACCACCGGAAATGACATGACAAGCACTATACATCTAGGATATTTTCCCTAATAAATTCACTTTACTTCATCTCATTATTCCACAATTAAGCATGGGTTCTCTTACTCCACAAAACATCTTCCCGTGAAGGCTTTCACCATAAGGGGACCACTTTGGAGTTCATCCATATTTACTTCTTATCAACCATGACAAAACAATAATGAGTCATATTTACATAAAACAATATTGGGTCCATTACCTAAACCTTTGTGCTACGAGGCTTTCTTCAAGGGTTGAAATCAATGACAACCAAACTTAATCAACAATCTCCCCCTTTGGCATTGATGGAAACACTTTGATGCAATATTGAAATCATATCACTCATGCTCCCCATGGAACCATGCCTTTGTCCTCTGCATCTAATAAATCTGCTCCCCCTAGAACCATGCCTCTGTCCTCTACATTTGATAAATTTTCTCCCCCTGGAACCATGCCTTTGTCCTCTGCATCTGATAAATCTCTCCCCCTTTGTCATCAATGGCAAAGGTATCTTTCCATATAGGTTTGCTCCCTCTGACAGACTGTCCTCTTATGGTGCTTCCTCATGTACATCTAAGACATATAATATAAGAATTCAAAAAACATTCATTTTTGGAGTAGAAATAACTCCAAGTCTTTGGCAAAGATATTCAAAGGATTCCCGTGGAAGTGGTTTTGTAAAGATGCCTGCCACTTGTTATTTTGTGCCCACATACTCAAATCTAATGTTCTTTTCTACAACCTGTTCTCATAGAAAGTGATACTTGATTGGAATGTGCTTCATCTTGGAGTGCATCACCGGGTTTTTTGAGATATTGATGGCACTTGTATTATAACAATATATTGGAATGGGCTCATCATACTCAACTTGTATATCTATCAAAGTTTGTTTCATCAAAAGAACCTATATACAACATGTTGCTACTGCAATATACTCTACCTCGGCTGTAGATAGAGATATTGATGATTGTTTCTTGCTTAGCCATGATACCAAACACTCACCTAAGTAGAACGTTGATCCACTGGTGCTTCATCGGTCATCAATACAACCTGCCCAATCTACATCTATGTAGGCAATAAGTGATAGATCTTTTCCTTTTGGATACCATAATCCAAACTCTTTTGTTCCTTTGAGATATCTG
>SNQJ01S0051238.1:0-25388 GCA_010110895.2 Picea sitchensis
AATTGAATTGTCTTGGATAACAAATTTCTTTCCATCGTCTTTTCGAATAGAGATGTGATGGTTCCTCCACCTGCCTCGATTTTTTTCTTACTTATTAAATATTCATTATATTCATCAGCATATTTGACATGTCGACATTCCTCCGAAGATTTCCATCTACAATAGATTTGTCCTCGCCATCTACAATTTTCTTTTCATACACCTTTCCTACATGCTTCTCAATTGTATCTAACTTCATCTGAAATGTCGTTGGCATGCCAAGTCTCCAACTACATATATTGCATATAACTTTTGGTTTCTCTTTCTCATTTTTTGGAGGTAATGGATCAATAAATGGAAATTTTGAGACCCAATCTAGTTGTAAGCCTCTCCCTATGTCCCATTGGGCCTTTTGTCTTTTCCGTGAATTGGTTGTGTTCTTTTCTGTAACGACCCCTTCGTTACGTCTACGAATAGCGAAGTACAATAGGAAAATTTTTCTTTTTCTTTCTATTTTAAAAATAAGATATTAACAACATCACCTAATGCACTAAGGTGACACATGATCAAAATATAAAACAACTCAACGGGCCTTTTGTCTTTTCCGTGAATTAGTTGTGTTCTTTTTCTCAGAACGGCCCTCACGCCTATGAATAGCTAAGTACAATAGGAAAATTTTTCTTTTCTTTTCTATTTTAAAAAATAAGATATTAACAACATCACCTAATGCACTAAGGCGACATATGATCAAAATATAAAACAACTCAACATATCATTATGAACGAGATTTCAAAACATAATGCCAAACAATCTCATGATATCATTTCAATAACAATGGTCTGCCGGATAATAAACGCTTTTTTACTTTACCAAATAAGAATCATACCTGGCCACACCGGCCGGAGACGCCCCTCATGTGCCGCTTCCCTCAAGCCTCCGCCGCTTCTGCTTGCACACCAAAGAAAGCTCAATCGGGCAATTCCTCCTAACGCTAGGTACTCTTTCTTCCCCTTAGCCCTCGAAATGCTAGGCCACACAATCACCAGAAATAAAATAGCGTCTCAGCCTCCCTCAACAAAGGCGGAGCTACCACTCCAATACACCTGAGATATACCCAACTCCCAATAAGCAATCCAATAAGATCAAGAATCAAGAGTTTAATCAAGACGCTCACCGTCCCCCTTCTTCCTTCCTTCCTTCTTTATAACAATTTTGAGGATCAACTTAACCCTAAATCATTAATTAATTAATTAATCTTTAATGGTAACTCTTTAATTAATTAATTTTACTCAAGTAATCTTTGATTTCTCTTGAATTTGTTTGATCCTTATTGAAAATTTGTGTTCCTCTTCCTTGACTGTTTTCCATCTAGACCATGCATCAAAGGCATTTTCAATGTGATCATACATTTCTTCATTTCCAAATAACTTAATGCTAAAACCTTTTCATCTTTATCTCCCATTAGCTAGTGATGTTGTGTCAATATGTTTAGTTTCTTTTACATCACCATTACATATTTCCTTCCATAGTTCATTACAATCAGCGTACTTTCCACATGACGTTTCCACCTTAGGGTTTATCAATAGTTTATACTAACATTGCTCAAATATAACCATATCAGTGCATGCTTAATTACAATAATATTTTAATTAGACAATGATCTCAATGTTTTGTATGTACCAACATACAAAACATTATGTAATGATCTCGCCAGTTAGACATCAAATAATTATGGAATAGGGGTGGGTGAAAAATTAAACTCCACCAACCATAATCTAAAGACTGTAATGATGGGATACGAAGATGGAAAGCCCTTAGGGTGAGAAAGGAAAATTCATTCCTGGAGGAAGAGGCCACGGGAAACGGATTCACCTCAAAATTCAAGAGGAAGAGGATCTCAACCCATCAACATAGGACATGGTAATCAAGAACAATAAACCCATAGAGGAAATTGTAGAGAAAGAATACAAGGAAGAGGAAGAGGCATTTATCATGAAGATAAACAATCAAGGAATATGTAACCTCCCTCTTCAAACAAATTCCACGCGGATAGTTCTCACTCATACCGCGGATGATGACTGCACAAAGGAGCAAAGAATTTCAACAAAACACTATGATGGTACCTCCATAGGAGGGATTTACTTTGACAACAATGGGTTATTGATATTTAGAGGACGAATTCACGTACCGCCAAACGAAGAGCTGAGGATGTTGATCCTGAAAGTGAGGCCCATAGAGCCGCTACATGACTCACCCGCAGGAGCCTAAGACGAGGGCAGACCCAAGCCCCGGTTCCTCGAAAGGAAATGAAGCCTATTACAGTCAACTTCAGGCTAGGTGTCCTCGAAAATGCCAGTAGCCGAAACATGGACAACTTCACGCGAATACCACAACCGCGATGCCATTCGGAACGTAAACGTAAGCTTCATTTCGACGGATTTTATTGTGCACATCATTCAAGAAATGGCAGGAAACCGGACCGAAGTTTCAGACCAAGAGGGGTGTATGTAACATCCGTCAAGATCGACAAACTTGTTTCGATGACACTTCGTTTCGCAGACCGATTTTTATGATGACGACGACGTTTATTATTGCCGTAGTACAGATGCTGCCGACGCATTGAGTGCGGTTTGGGACCTGAGAGGGCATCGGTGATGGGATTCTTTTGAGTTGTTCGATTGTGTGGTTTTCACGATATGCCATTGACTACGATATACAGCCGACATGACCAGATGATGGTTGATGACGGAAGTCGACGATAGCTTCGTCGGTCAAAATATTGCTGAGTAACACACGAAAGTTCCAGTAGGAGAGGCCACTGCAAGCACGCTTCTACTCGCCGCGTTCAATTGGGTTACCAGTCGGTCGAGCAGGTATCGTTTATCAAAGTCGCCACCTATTCAATTGTAGGTTAATTTGATACCATTCGATGTTTCATGATTTATCAGCGACAGTCGCCACTACGCAATCGTAGGTTAACTTACCAGTCGAAATTCCACGACGGAGGAACGCTTTACGTACGCCAATGCGATTTTAGCGCCAGTCATACAGTTCGATTCGTGAGTTCTGTCTTCCTCATTTACCGTGACTTTATGCTCCATCTGGCGAGGTCAGTAGATTCACCAATCATTTGCCAGCCGAGCGGCACCTTGGTTAACGAGCGCGTCTTCTAAAGGGCGTCGCCGTTGTGCGTCGAAAGTAAGCGTTCCCTGTTACGAGCGCATCTCGAAGGTTACCGCTGCCGAAGGCGAGTTACTTTGAATAACGCCGCATAAATTTGCGCGACTTCATACCATAACAGTCCTGCAAAACACCATTAAATGCATTGAAAACCTCAAGAAAAATATTATTACAAAATAAACCTTAGAGTGTTAACCTCCCAGGTGTTAATTAAAATTATAGCAGTAAAGGAGGATAAAGAAGCGAAGGGGAAGTTATTAAAGACAGAAATTTTACCAGCCGACGGGCAGCTATCTTTGTGTTCAAAACAAGCACAATCAACAGAGATTAAATAACAAAATTAGTTCCGGAGTGTTATAATAAGCGAGGATTAATGAGGTCATGAAGTCACCATGAATAAATAAGCGAGTAATTATGAAAATCATGAAAGAATTAATGAGTATCTATGAGAATTAGAGTGATTTGGGGAAGTGAGAGGTCTTTAAATCATAAAGAAATTAATTTTATGGTCGGAAGTGACGATGGACGGGAGGGAGAGAAGCGCTTTCACAAATATCACTAACAATTAATTCCACGGCAACTCTCTCTCCCGCCTCCACCGTCCATGCGTCACTCATGCCTCCCGTTCTCTAAAATAATTTCTTTTATTAGTTTATTAAAAGACCCAATTCTCTCACTCCCCAAAAAATCGCTCCTTCAATCCCTAAATTACTCATTAATTCTTCCTTGATTTTTCCTTAATTTACTCCTTATTTATTCCTTAATTGTTCCTTAATTTACTCATTAATCCTCCCTTAATTTACTCTTTAATCACTCTCCGCCTTCTTTAATTTTTATTATTTAATCTCCTTGGTTATTATTATTTTTATTTTTTTTTTTTTTTTTTTTTTTTTTTTTATATATTTTTAACATATTTTAAAAATTTCTATTTTTTAATACTTCCCCAATTTAGAATTTTATCTTCATCAATTAAAGGCCATGGGTTTCACTTCTAATTAAATTTTCAGTTGCTTCGACTTTACCTATAAGACTTTAATTAACACCCACGAGGGTTTTTAGCTTACTCCCTAGTTTATTTTGCACATCCTTTCTTAGGGTTTGTCACATTTAATGGAGAGATGTTTTTTACTTTAGGTTTTGGTCTTAACAGGGCGACATTTAAATTAGTGGAGTCGTTCTTAAGAATTTATCAGCGTTAATGTATTAGGGTCATTTAAGTTTTCCTTCTTCAACCTAGCGACGTACTCTTCAGATGCACTCCGTGTCTAAGGTGCCATACTCGCCGCTGTACTTCAGGCGACGTATTCTTCGTGATGCACTCCGCGGCCTGCTGGGTGCCACTTCGACGGATTGCAGAATCTATAACCCTATAGAGATCGCATTCGGCCCCAACTTGTGGGAGACTAAGGCTTTAAGGAATAAGGCCCTTATTGGCGTCACTAGAATCACGTGAGCGATCACGCAGTTTCCGCCCTCACGCATCGCGGAACCCATCTAACTAGGTAACGTTAACCTGGGCCGCGACGTGAGCGATCACGCAGTCAGCTCTCACTAAGATCAAGGGAACCTAATTTAACCAGGTAATCGCACCTACAATTCGAATCGTGAGCGATCGGCCGCAGCCTGCCTCACGGCATCATGGGCCCTTCAACCAGGTAATCGCTAACTCTACAATTGAGCCACGGGAGTGCTAATAGGCCGCGCTGTAGCCGCTGCCACACCTCTCCCTCAATCTCTCTCGAACTCGTGTGTGGCCCCTTTACTCCATATGTGGAAAGTCCGGGTCGCAAGCTATCGTCAGCTCGCATCATCAACCATCATGTCAGATCATGTCAAATAACATATCATGAAATCAATAGCATATCATCAAACCACACAATGTCACTGTAAACGAAACAACTCAAAAAGTCCACTCCTCACTCAATCTGGAGTCTAAGGGAGTTCCACTGATGCCTCGCATCCTCAAGGTCCAAAACCCTCAGACACTCAATGAAACTGCCAATAGCATCTCAGATACAACACACAAACATCCGTCATCAATCATGACGATCATCATCAAGGTTAAGTGAAACATCATGGGTCCAGATCACTATGAGCAAGTGTCCTCAAAGAATAAGTTTTGTCAAGGCCAGAGCTGGGATGTTACATTTTCTCCAATGAAATATTTTTCGGCATTTGTATTGCCAATTTCTCGGTGAAAATGCATTTATCTCACTTTTGATCACTGGGGAACATATTTCCTTTTATATTATTTGGATATTAGATGTATTCTCACAAGATTTGAGATCTCTTTTAGTGATAGGCTGTTCAAAAGAGCTCAAGCATGAAGAGAATGTGGATCCTTGGATTGAGGTCTTTGAGAGTATGATGATAGATCATTTTGCCTTGATATTTTCTTCCCACGATCTGTGTTTGACATCTCAATAAATATCACACAATTGAAATTTCAAATTGATCTAGAAGCCAAAATTTAAACCTGCAAGAGAAATAATATAAAATTAGTAAAAATTCTACCAAGTATAGAATATTCAATTTGAACTAAGCTACTCTAATACTTTCTCCCAAATTTCTCCTCACATTGTGATATGCTTCAAGACCTAGAAATACCGCAAAAGATTAATGGATAATGAAAAGAGGTGCAAAAATCCATACAAAGACATACAAATTAAATCAGTCAAAACAAAAACTTAAAAGCCAAGGAGAGGATGTAGTACAAAGATACTTTTAGCTATTTGATATGTGAAAAGTTTGAACAGCTTCAATGTCCCATCAATATATATAATCTTAAGAAGGGTCGTGACTTACTATGTTTACAAAAGTGAGGTATCCATGTGACCAAAAACCTATAACCACTTCCCTGAAAGCCTCTAGTCTCCCAAATGGCTTCAGGAGTTAAATATTCCCTTGGGACCATAAGTGTCCCCCCATCTTTTGGTAAGTACACTCTTTAATCAATCTAAAAATAGGTCAACTTTTTCCTATTTAGCACCCAAATTAGAATGTTGTATGATTTTGGACATGTTATTATGTGACATAAGCTTATCATAATTTTTTTATTCCCTCACGAACCTACAAATTAAAATGGCATTTATTCTAGAACTCCTAGCAATTTTCTCTCCAACACCTACAATTTTGGGTGTCCACACACATATTTACAAAAAGGAGGTCAATTGCCCCGATTAATGACTCAACACCATAACTCCTAACGGATAATTAAGTATGATTCAACCTATCATTCCCAGGACCCAAAAAAATGGGCAAACAATGTTTATGAAACAAACCTTGGGCAGACTTTTGTGGTGTTTAATTGGAAACAAACACAAATAGTGGGATATGGTATTTGCACAAGCAAAGTTTGTTGATAATAGTTCAATGAACAGAGCAATACATTATGCTCCATTCAAAATAGAGTGTGATAGAACCCCAAAAAAGAGTTGCAGATTTAGTAAATTTGTCAATTGAGGAGAAATGTAGCAATGATGCAAAAGAATTTACTAAACAAATGTAACAAATGCATGAACAGATCAAAGTTCAACCGAGAAAAAAATAATGAGAAGTATAAAGAGCATATACACAAGTTGCACAGATTGAGGACATTTGAGGAAGGCAATTTGGTGATGATGTATTTGGGGAAGCAGTAACTTCCCAATGGAGAGTATAGCAAGCCAAATAATTTCCTAATGAAACAAGCACATGGATTTCAAAAATCGAGTTAAGTAGTTGTGTGAACAAATGCATTTCTAGGTTAGTTATATCAGTCAAGAATCCTCGAAACATTTCCAACAAGTCAAAGATAATATAGGAGCATTTACAAAGTTCCACACTGTAGAGAAGAATTTAGATCATAAATACTGTAGAACCACGACATGAGGTCACAAAGAGATGATGTCCCATGAAGGAATGTTTCAAAAATATAACTTGTGATATTTGAAAGTTACAGAATATAATCTTGTGGAGATTAAAGGTGTGCAAAACTTGATGGTTATGGACAATAACATTGAAAAAGTTGAGGAGTTGGTAAAGAACTACAAAGGGTTATTGTGAACCGACATTTATGGAACAACCCCTCAAAAAAGATGTTGCAATAATACTATTGCAGGAGAACACGCAATAAACAAGAAAAAAGGTAAAGAACAAAAAATACATGAGCAATTAGGCAGAAACAAATGAACCAATTGGAACTTGAACTACTTGGAGAATCTACAACTTGTACAATGTATTGTATGTAATTAATATGAAAACAATAACAAGAATGCTAAGATATAGGATAAGAAAACTAAGTAGTAGAAAAGATAGGAGTTTAGGGGTCTTAAATGGAGAAGTAGGGCACAAGACTCAAGAGTGACTGAGAGAATAGAATTGTAGCAGATAGTTGAAAGCAAATTTCCATTGTATGAAGCTTGTATCATGATTTAACATATTCAATTTTAACTGGGAATCTCTGCCTCATGTTTTTTGGGCTATTTAGTCTGTCTTTTTGCCTGTGAAGATTATTGCAGTAATAGTACATCGTAACACATTGGTGATCTGATATGAGTTTACAATAGTCAACTGCATCAGAGATAGGAGACTAAGCCTAAATTTATAGTGACTACCACAAAAGATGAAGATAAAGGCCCAACATTCAAACCACTTTCCCACTTCTTCCAATATGTGTTTTTCAACCTTAGTCGATCTTCTTTTCATTGTACCCATCTTTACTTTCTTGACTACTTATATCCATGAAAGCATTGCTTATTGATTGAACAACCTTATCCTGAACAAAAACCCTATCAATTGAAGGAGAATCACTCACTATTAGTTCATCAAAGGTCAACAAAAGAAAATAAAAATAAGAAAGCAGATGACACCAACAATTAACTGGCTAGTATCATTCATCCCCTTTTTTTGTTCTCTATGCATGTGTCCCTGATAGAGAAATCCAAGAGGTATTCCCCTCTAGCCTTTGATATAATATATACCCTATATTAATGTAAATAATCTACTAAGTTTCTTTCATAATCAACATATATAGGAATTAGTCAAAAAGTTAAAACACATTTTGTGAATATGGTGTGGATGAAGACTAAAATTGCATGCACTATCAATACAAAAAGTAGTACTAGATTTATAGTCCTACAACTATTTCTCCCTTCCTATTCTTTAATCATTCTGTTTTTCCAGATATATTTGCAACAAAGATTCCATGATTGGTAGTTTAATGGGAAATTGATGGTTTTTGCAGAACAAGTTCTCTCTATAATTTCGCTAAACTTAAACTAGCAAATCCTACTAAATCACCATGCATAAGTACGAGAGCTTTATTTTCTTTTCTTTGAAAAATATAGATTATATTACAATAAAAATACAACTATATGAACAACATCAGGCTAAAACTTCACATCGCACCCCCCACCCCATCCCTTTGGCCCAACATATGCACATATGGCTAGCATATCTTCCTTAGCACAAACTCTAATATATCATTATCTGAAAAATATGTATTCTAGATGACATGTAGTCAACTAAGTCAAGCTTTGAATACTTAAATTTTTCCCAGATTGAACTTGGACAAGTCATCACTAAAGGTACCTTTGCATCTCCTTCTCCATAGAAACGAAAGCCCTAACAAATGAATATCACTCTAAAAAACCTCTTCCCTGCTTCTTGATCATCTATCTCTCTCCAAGAATGGCATCCTTAACCTCAAAAACCAAAATAAGATTAAAACTATGTCACAATCCATCCTCAATTATAATCTCCTCTTTGTGACAAATTACACATGATCCTTTTTGGTCTCAATCTATGCAACCAGGCATTAATTGATAGACTCTAATGAATTAGCATCCATGCTATTACTCATGATTCTAAAGAGCTCCCGAATTTCAAAACAGATTGACAATGCTTGAGCCACCTTTTCTCATAATCCTGCAGTTCTCATCTTCTTTTAAGTCTACCAAGAATGTTAGAACATGTTCTTATAGTGGCATAAAGCTTCTTTCATTATATCTCATTTATATTTATCATGGTTCAATTTCCAAGATTTTCAAATGGAGCCCAGAGACTCTATCTACATTTTAAACTCTAAATATATGAGTATTTTGCACAACTCTAAGAAAGTGACCTCATTTGCAGCTACCAGCAGATGGGACCAAGTAACTAGCTTCCAATCTTTCCAAGTCTGCAAGGTTTTGTCCTACAAGTCTCCTCACATATAAAAACCTTTCTTACACAATCTTCTTACATAACAAGAAATGTCTCCCATATGTCCTCTTGGTGTTTGAAAAGACTAAATGGATCTGGCTGCTAAATCCCGTGCATTTTGTAGTCCTTGAAATTCCCAATTAAGTTCTTCACCTATCAAACTTTCCAAATTCTTTTAGATATGTTGAACCATTAACTTTGAAGGAAATTACCCCACAATAACATCACAAATCCCAAATATCCCATTCAATCCATTAACTTGTGAGGTAGTCAACAACCTATGCATGATGTTAAATTGTTGTGTTTCCTAACCTTTCATTGCCCATAAAAATCCACTTGGAAACCAATGCAATCCATTCTGCATGAATACTAGTCATCCCATTGCCCAAGGCCTTCCTTTTCACTAGCAATGCTACAAATATCCAAGGCAATTGGTGGTAGTTTTCCCCCTTGTTTTTCCCATAGAAAAGAGTGTGGAGTGAGTTCTAGATTCGTATTCCCCCTTGTTGCTACTAGACCTAAGTCACTCCAATGTATTGGGTTGCAAATTTTGTTTTAACATGTGCAATTAAACAATTTTCTGAATTTGAGCTTACAACCTTAATAGCACCAACATCTGGTCAACATTTTTATATAAGTTACTCATGTGAAAGTTTCAGGTTTCTTATTGGCATACAATGAGACATCGATGCCACTTCCGTTTGAAGAGTTAATTCTCTCAAAGGGCACCACAAAATGTGTCAACATTTTATGTTTGACTCCTAGATTACTAGAACTTTGCAACAATTTTCAGCATTTTAGGAAATGAATGCTTGTTGGAGAGGAAAGGTATCACCTATTGGATGTTGAATATGATTACAATTTGTGTTGTACCTTAATCATCTTAACAAAAATATTTTTCTTTGTATCAATCTGTTACCTCCTCTTTTCCATCAATTGGCCAATGGTAGGGCCTCCTTCGTTTTGCATCACTTGCATATACAAAGGTTCAATGACTTGTGATGAGACAAACCAAAGACTATCTAATTAGCAATAGAGTTGACACTAAATACTTGTTAATAACAATGACTTCCAACAACATTGGGAGTTCTGCTAGGTTGCTTAGCTTCTAGTTGCAAAGTAAATAAGTAATGCATCAAATATTGGCCATGAGAGGAGGATATACTAGTCTTGTAGACTATAGTAGCAATGTTCCCAAAGCCATAAAGATAACATTCTTGATCTCTCAATACAAGTTTATTTTGCATACATAAACTAAAAGGGTGTTGCTTTTCAAATTCAAAATTATGTTTTTATATTTTTTACATCTCTTATGGAAGATAACCAACTTTTCAACCATCTACCCCTTTTACTCATCAAAATCATTTATAGTGGAATTTAAAGACGAAGGACCAAGTAAATAGTAAATACCTATCAAGACGTTTGGAAAGTTGAAACCCTAGTAATTATTCACCGCCTAGTGTAGAAGCATAAAATATTACAAGTTTGTATATGTCATTTGTTGCCCACCTCGCATGTTGCACAGTTAGGGAAGAACTATGGTACATGAAGAACAACCTGGTTATTGGAATGAAGGATTGTAGTAATGCTTGCATAAGATGCATATTTAGTAACATGGAAGATATACAATGGCCTATTATGTTATATGTGTTTGAGGGAGTTACCACCATTCTTATATGGCTTTGGATAAACAAAGATTTCAAAGACAACAATATGCAGTGTAATGGTTCTTGTAAAACATGCAGGCTTGAAGAAACAAAGAAATTAGATTAATGTCCATTGATGGCCAAAATAGTCTTAAAACTAAAAAATACAAAAATAATAACAAGAAAATAAGGAGTTCTTAGGGAATCTTCTCCTTAAAGTAGAAATAAAAATTAGATATGTCATAATAAACATGATATGTTCGATGAGGCTACAAGAAAAATCCAAGGCAGAAGGCACTATCCAGCTAGATTTGAACCAGGTGAGATATCAAATAACCTTACGCTATAAATTAAAATTTAAATTGGAAGTGAAATACAAGGAAGTGAAGTTATTAAGGATCTTCAAGTTGCACCATTTTCCTAAAAGTGAAAAAAGATGAATAGAGAAACGACATAGGTAATCTAATTCATCAGATGCAAACCTGTCAGTATATGTTGATAACATAGATGGAAACTATGAATAAAGTACATATGGGATAGAGTAAAACAAAAAATGATACATAATGATGCTCAGATGCCTCTCTATTTAATGTTAAATGTTATTGGGGGAATTTGAGGTGTCCTATTATGATCAATACCTTATATCAAAACATTAGAGAAACATTTGACAACAAGGAGTGCATGGAACATATTCTAAGTAGTTCTAAAATCTTAGGTTAAGGGAAGAAAAAAAGAGTAGACAATAGAATAGAAAAGAGTGGGGGGACCCAAAAGGGTAACCCTAGTAAAATAGATAATGCTAAAGAAAAGAAAGCACCCTAGTGACAACATTGTGCTATTACAAGTCTTCCAGAATGCAACCAAGACTATATGGAGTCTAAGGAAGAGAAACACACTAGCTAGCATCTAAATCAGAAGAGGATTCACCACCATCCACTATCATCCAATTAACAGTTGAGTGGATTTCCACATAGGCACACTCATCAATGCCACAATAACATTCATGTGAAAAGAAGACAAATCAATTTCTCTATAGGTGATTGCAAATTGATTACTCTGTTTAAGCATGGTGATTGATTCATCATTTTTTTTATGGTGGGATTGGAATCGTAGGGTAACTACTTGCTGAGAAACAAAATGTTTTCTTGAGGATAAATTTGAATGTTGGTGGGGAATGACGGTGTTTAGCTTGAGACAAAAAAAAGGCAAAAAGATATTTCTTCCTAAGAAAAATCCAACTTGTAGTTGCAAAGTTGATTGATAATAGAAAAGGGCACAAAAATTATTTCTTTGCTAAGATATCAAAGGAAGTTGGTAGTGGCAGTGATTGGATGAGAAATCGAATATCTAATAGCATTATTGATGATAAAAATATTGATGCTACGATGGATAGAGTTTTAGCATCTCAGATGAGGCATTGAATCATTGTTAGTATTGATACATCTTGAAGTAGAAATATAAGCAATTTATGATAAGTGTTGGAGCCCAATTAGAATCATTTTTACTTCAGAATTCAATTGACCTTGTGAAATGTAAACACCATAAAGTTCATATCATTCAAGCCACTTTAGAAAGTGAAAATTAAACAATTCAAATGCTATTGAATTATGTTATCTCTTATATTATGGTTTTGATGAAAATTACACCGGATTGATGTAAAAAGACATTCACTAACTTATATGTTCTTCAAATAGAAAATCATTAAGCAGTAGCACCTATCTGAAGCCACGACTACCCTACACCACTTGTTTGATGGAAACATAGAGAATCATAATCCAGATATGTGGTTTTGCTAGTGTGGTCTAGCCTCAGTGCCGAGCCACGAGCGGGGTCCTCCTCTATTGGAATGCTAACAAAATATGGTCATTGGTGCCTAGGCCGAACCTGGGAGTAACCCGTTACCAACCAGAAGAAAGTTGAAGAGTAAAATACTAAAACCATAAACCTCAAGGCCGAAAGGGGAAATAAGAGGTACTAGAAGTAAAAACTGTGAACTTTTGTTCCATCATATCTAAAGGGAAATTCAAATAACCATGAAGAGGTAAACTGGGGAATGAATTTCAGATCCCATATAATTTATACCATGTTGGAGAGCCAAAAATTTCCATGTTATTTGGAAATTGGGCAAAGGGAAGATTGAAATTGGGCAAAGGGAAGATTATAGCTACTCAAAGGCCCACCATACCACAAAATTGGGGTGAATTAAACCATAAACACTGATTTTACCAAATGGCAGGGCTAAGAAGCTATCAGAAATTTCCATACTTCTAGGAATTTGTCTAATGGAAGCTTGTCCTCCAAATTTCAGGGGCTAAATGTAATTTTTTTCCTCTATCCCTCCTAAAACATGGGCTAACCCTGTACACCATTTTTCCCCTAAAATAAATTACGATCTAATGATATAAGCTTAAAAAAATCACTGAAACAAAAATTCCCTAATAAAAAATTGAGGCCCTTAATTTCGCCTCCATGAGCTAAATTCTCCCCTAAAATCATCTATGGGCAATGTGCATTTACTGCACGCCACCTTTACTCCTCCCATTATCCACCACCCTAGTCGGGCTATTGTTAGATCTTGTTGTTGTGGTTATGCTTTGAATTCTTAGCAGAGAGGAACTGCTCAACCAACCTCGTGTTTTAAGGTATTTGATTATAGGTATGTTCTTTTTTTATTATTCATGACTCTTCTCTGGTTATCAAATGATTATCGGCCGAGGTGTATTGGTTTTTTTTTTCTTAAGTGTTGCAACTGTGTGAAATGGTGTCATTGGAATGAAGAGTGGATGGTTATTCCTATAATAATATTGAATTCGTATAAGTTATTGTTTTCCCCGGTGGTAGCCTCTCTGCTATCCTTGCTAGTTTAGTTGGAGGTTTTTTGTTTAGTCTTGAGTGGATAGCCATCTTCACAAAAGTGATTGTCACTAAGTCCAATCTGGTTTTTATGGGCTTAATGGTTGAAGTCATTTTGCGTCACTCTGTTTTTGTGAATTGGTTGATTTCACCACTAAGGGTCACAAAATGAGTTTCTTGTTCTTACTCAGCCCTCTCTTCACCTCTGTGTTGTGGATGTTTGATCAAAAAGCAAGAGGTTTATACCTTGTGTGCATTAAATAACATTGCCAGCAATTAGAGACCCCTTTCGTTATGTTCCTCGTCATGGATTTTTTACTTGTCCATGAATGAGTCATGGTTCTTTCTGCGTATGTACCATTGGCCTAAGAATTTTCACCATAACAAGGAGTGTCTTTTCCCTCCCTGCATTGGCTATGGAAAAAACCTTAGCCTCCAATCTAAAGATTTATGAGGCACTAGCCTCGCCTGTGGGTTTACTAATTTGTTATTGTTGGATGGTTGTATAATTGTCAACTAATTCGAGCACAGGCTCGCCCAGTTGGTCATGTGATGTCATGTTACAGTACCTATTCACTTCTTTTGTTATAAAAGTGGTAAACCCTACATTGTGAATTGCACTTTCATATTACACAGTCGCTCTCCTTATCATTAATAACTCAATATTGTTTAAAGAAGAAGGCCTATGCCCCGATTCAAATTGATGCATGGGTATGCATGGTTGTCATAGCCAGAGGTCAATTGATTTTATGACAATGATAAATTGGTTGGTTGATACATAGTCACCAGTATCTTTGAACTCATGATTGCGGATTTTTAGCTGCATTGGTTACAAATGCTTGATGTTTCTCTACGTATGTCCCGTTGTGTGTATGGTGTTTTTTCACAATGAAATATTTGTCCCGGTAACTATGGTTTCTCTTGGGTCGAATGATTATTGAATTGGATGATTGTAGAAACTATATCCATTGTATCCCTATGATTGTTCGATCGTATAAGCCTGAGTTTGCACAACATAGTTGATCATAGTTGGACTAAATCGAAGTAATGATGTGTTAGATTGATGAATCAACACAATGGATTGAGTTATTTTTGTGGTTGTGTGTTTTATTTTGTTAAATGGAGATATTGAATCGTAGTGTTTTGGTGACTGTGCATTGTGTATGATATGGATATCTTGGGTTTTCCCAACGTGATACCCACATGGTTTTAAGCATGTTTTGTTGCAAGAATGATCATTTGTTGAGATAGGCTTGTTGTTGATACCTCGTCCGCATTTTGGATGGGTGGCCCAGATTTTTAGAGTCACATTAAACTGGGCTTGCACAGTGATGAAATTTCACTCGCATGATTGAATTAATCGATGCATAGCTTGTGTTGGAATGATGGATTTTGGTTGTCTGTTTAAATGTCAATTTGTATTTTCCAATTTAATCCAAATTATTTGGTTACTGCAGGTTAACTAATATCATTGCATTTTAAATGATAGGCACGGCTATAAAGGATAGTGACTTCATTATTGTTTTGAAAACATGGCTTTGAGTATAGTTGTGGATTGAATAAATGCATGTGAGTGGTTGATTTTGGATGGTTAATCGTATAAGATGCAAAGTATATTAATGAAACGAACATAATCCCTTTGCAAAATGCATATTGTCTTGTAATGGAAGTGTATTGGATATTTGATTATGGATGTAGTGAACTAGTTAAATAAACAATAATTATTATATGGTCACAATGATTGTTGGTTGGTGCATCTATATTTTTGCGTATCGTTTTATGGATCACTTAATTAATTTTCATGAAACAACACAATTATTCTTCCTTTATTATTCTTCATTTTCTACTAATTACAAACCCCTCACCTCCCATATTCATTTTTCCAATCCCTGTTCTGAGATTGATTACAACCAAGAGAATTTTGGTGTTAAGGCAATTGAAAGTGGTAGTGTCTTACGTGGATTACAATGATGTTTTATTGGTTTTCTTTGCAATTGATTGTTGTTTTCATTGAGCAGTAACCATGTTGTTTTCCCCCTCATTGCATCATGTTTCACTCCAATACAAACCCTCGTGATATCCCAAAAACATCTCTTTTCACCAATTACCATTGATTAACAATAAAACAATTTTGTATGGATTGATTGCATGAGTTTGATACATTGCTGAGCCTAATCTATTTTATATTTTTAAAGAGTTGTTATGTATGGTTATTTAAATTAATATTTTCTAATCAATCATGCATGCAAGGGATGAGTTTTTTCAATCGAGGTAGCCATGGCCAAGGAAACAAAGGTAGAGGTAATCGGAACCGAGGCCCAAGAAGGCCTGTGTTCTCCATACATTTTGACGTTGATTCAGATGAGCTTGGAAAATTGTTTCATGCTAGATTCTTCAATTTGATTGGGTAGGGAATAATCCAACCTAGGCCCGAAAGGACTCCCTTCCAAGCCTCACAAGCCATCGATAGCATCCCCTGCATCTCTTCATGTCTCATTACAAGACGAGGTCCCTAAAAATGATGGATGTCAGGAGATTGTCCACATGATAGTCTCCCAACATCTTGGCTGGCCCAATTTATCCTTGCCTCAAGCTCCTCCATCTATTAACCCCATTTTCCAAGCTTCCCATAACCACTCACCAGTGAAATCCCCCCATGCTAGCAAAATATTAAAAGATGAGGCCCACCTTCCCCTTGATAAAGGAAAATCCACTACTACCCCCTTCCTCACCTCCAATGGCTCTAACAAATCCATTTATTCTACACGAATGCATTTGAGGGACGATCGCTCCCACGGATCAAATGTAGATTAGTCTTAAAGGCTTTGCATAGACAAAGGAAAATTCAGGAAAATAAAAAGGTGACCGTAGCAGCAATCAAGGAAGGGTTACATCGCAAATTGCGAAATATGGCTTTTGAGTTTTTTATTTTATATATTGTTTTATCACAGCTGACTTCGTTTCTTTAGACAACATGTTTTATTTTGGATATATCAAGATATTTTGAAATAATTTCAAATTTCATGAGCTAAAATTGCCAAAAGTGGAATATGTTGATGGGACACAAGGAGGTGTGTGTTTTTCTTAACTAATGGTTATGTTATGATTGTGATGAAATGATGGAGTCACAAGGGGTCCAACCTACTAGTTATTAATTATTTATGACCCTATTACACTATTACTCTTCCCCTAACTAAAGTTAGAGTCTTTTAATTAACTTAAATAAATAATTGGTTCAACTATTTCAACCAATTCTAATTTGTTAAAAAGCAAAAGGAAATGGAGGAACAAGAGGAGGATAGAAGGTGAATAATGCTAAGGTTTTATCCTTGAGTTATGTTGAGATAATTTATCTTTATTTCATTCATTATTCAACACAAGACTAATTCTCTTTTAAGATAGAAAGGTCTGTTATAGACAAAAATATTCACGAATCAGCATCATTCATTAATTTGTTTTTCAGCAGTTGATCTATCTTTGATAGCCTCAGGTAGAATTGTTTGTTTGTGAATTAATTCATTAGTGACAAAGCGATATTGCAAAGTCGAGAGGGAAACAATTTGTGGCAAGCTGATCCAGATTTTAGAGTTCACTTTTTGGTTTTTTGTCAGAGATCCTTTGTATGTTCCATCGATTTCTAAGTTTGACTTTGGTCCAATTTTTCCATGATATTTTGTAAAGAAAATGACTGTTTGGGGAATTTGAATGAAATAAATGATTTCTTTATGCCCCATATGTATTGATTATCATCTTGGTGGCTTTTATTCTATCTTTACATTTATTTGAGCAACTGATATGTTGAGAAAATTACTTAAAAAGTGAATTTCTAGCAAGCTTTTGTTGATAAAAGACTAGCCTATGCATTTGTAATTAATACTTGTGAGTTAGATTGTTGTTTTTGTTGGCTATGTACCATAGGGTGATATTCCGCCTATTTTTATTTATCCAAGAAGAATATGAAAATTCTGAGTAAGATCATTTCATATATTTCCTCAACACACCTAGATGTAAACAAGGAATATGACCGCTGATCGGCACGCCCTCCCACTATTCAAAGAATCGAATGCCTCGTGGAAAATGTTTAGTAAAGGAGGCAGATCCTTCAAAGCCCCAAAGTTTCAGAGTCACGGAGGTTCTAAGCATAGGGTAAGTGCCTAACGATTAGTGCTTTGTCACATCCCATGGTCACATGAATCTAGGGAACAAAAAGGCTACCAAAGATTTGTTTTAAGAATGGTGCTGGTTTGGAGAAAGATCCCATGAGGTTCTTGATGTAAAAACCTACACCTACACAATTCAAGAAGGCCTTTAAACCTAAAGGAGGGATTCAACATGGATCAAAGAGCCAATTCAGCTTTGAGTTGGAAGAATCCATGTATTCGATTGTATCACCGAAAGGGACAAATTGTTTAAATATCCATAACTTCTTGCTCAAAACTCAGAATTGAGCATGGAAGAAGGAATTGGAAAGGTCTTAAACAGTAGAAGATAAATGTTCACCCAAAAATTGAATTTGAACAGTCAATTTCTTAGGAAATCATCAGAAAAGAAGTCTGATATATATTAATGAACCATTATGATTCATTAATGGTTCATGTTTTCATGAAATTATTAAGAAAAATTAGACTGACAAAGTTCTATTGGTTGTACATTTTCACAGAAATAATAGCTATCAGATTAGAGTCATCACATAGTGTAGAGTGATGGAGGATAAATGGGTAGTCTACAACCAAGAGTATGAAATCAGAGGGTTGAATGTCCAATTTGGTTTGGAAGGAATCAACTCCAATGGACAATATGGAGGAAGAAAGGAGGAAGACATAAACCACTAAAACCCTCAAAATATTGCAGACATATCTCCAGAGCTGCAAGGATGATAAAGAGGGGCTTATCAAGGTCAGGGGATAAATAGGAGGAATTCAACATGAAGTTAACACAGATGCTATAAATAATTGAAAATAAGTTGACACAAAGAGGTTCCAAAGAAATCAGGAAGCCATGAGACCCCTAAGAAGAAAGGAAGATCAAGGAGTGGTGACATACATCACCAACACTCCCAAAATAATTCCCATAAGATATCACACAATATCTCAAGTCCATCCTATTTTAGCCATAGGAGATCTGGAGTGGATGAATGAAAGGGAGAAATGAATAAGATCAACCTCCTACTTTTGATGGAGAAAAGAAGAAGGATGAAGATGTTGAGACATGGGTTCTAGAATGGTGACGATTCAATTGTATAATTATTCCTCTCATGCATAAAGAAGAATTTCCATATATTAGCTTAAAGGAAAGGAATCCATGTGGTGGGTTAGTTTGTGCAAGTGTGTAACATCCTCTTCCTCAAGCACCGAGAAAAACTTATTATTTGAGGACACTTGCTCACAAGTGATCCGACTTTATGATGTTAGACCATTTATACTTGATTATGATGCGCATTGATAGATGACATGATGTGTTACTATTGGATGTGGACAGGTGCTATTGACTCACTTTGATCGAAAGTGTGGTGGTTTGACCTTGAGATGCAGAGATCGATAGAACTCCCCTTTGGACTCCTGGACCAGTTAGGGAGTGTGCTATTGGGTTTTGATTTATTTATTGTGATATTTCGTTTGATTTGATGATTCGATGTTGACATTTCTGACATGATTGTTGATGATGTACGACGATATTTGCCGCACTTCGCACTCATATATGGAGTAAAAAGGCCACACACGATTTGCAGAGGCTGAGGGAGAGGTGTGGACAACAACCCCGCCACCGCCTACTAGCACTCCTCGTGGCTCGAACTGTAGGTTAACGTGATTACCTAGTTCGAGAGGATCCACGAGCTGTTGTGAGGGAAGATCACATAGCCCCACGATGATTCTAGCATGCCATGGTATTACGCGGGGCCTTATTCCTTTAGAACCCCATTCTCCTACTAGTTCACCTGGCGAGTGTTGACTCTAGGGGTTATGATGTCTACCAATCAGGTCCAGTTGGTGAGTGGCACCATTGGAGAACGCGGTGCATCCCTCGGCGGCACGCCACAATAAAAAGAAACTCACCATGAGTGGCACCCTTTGGAGCATCGCAGTATCCCGAAGGGCACGTCGCGACAAAATAAATTTGAGATGCGAGTGGCACCCTTGGAGCATGGTAAAGGCCCCGGCTGTCACAGCCACAATAATGTTACGAAGGAGATAACTTAAATGACCCTAAGACATCAACACCTGAATAAATCCTAAAACAATTCCCCTAACCAAGTGCCGCCAGTTCAGAATTTGTTCCTATGTCAAAAAAAATAAAATACTTCAATACTATACATTAATATTCATTACCCCTATGATTTGCAACCTACACCTAATCCAAGGAGTTTCCTCTTAATTTAATACATTAAACAATTCCTCCTTTAATTGAATTCATAAAGTAATTCTTTCCTTAATTGCATACACAAGGCCTTCTCATTCCCGGTAATAAGCTTGATAATTTGCCTTTTTAGTGAAGGTACTACTACTTCACCTAACATAATAATCAAGACTAACCATATCCTAATGTCAATGCCAGGATAATCTAGCTCACAATAGCTCTACCATTCAAATAACATTAGAGTTTCATTTCCCACTAGCTAGCATTAACAATACAAAAGCATTAATAAATTGAACAAAAACCCACTTAAGCTAATAACGTATTCATAAAGTGTGTAGGTAAAATAAAGAGATTTAATAAAATAATTCAATTAGGTGGTTGTAAAGTTGTAAAGAAGAATTTAATTAATTAACTAATGGGAGTTAAAAGAAAATATATATATTATGAAAAGATGCTTAGGCGCATTTAACTTTTGAGTTTTCAAAAAAATAATAAAAGAAAAAAAAAAAAATAAAAGGGGAGAACTTAAAGAAATATGATTTAGGGTTTTGGGAGGAAACCTAATGGGATTAGGTCAAAAAGAGGATAAAAGAAAGCGAGAAGGGGAAAAAAGAATAGGGGAATTACTATTAGGTATTGTTATGTCAGCTGCACTAGAGGGGACCGATTGCTTGTAGAGTTGGGATTTCAACACTTGAGTGGTAGTCACCTTTGGAGGCTATCGGGAAGCTAGGCTACCACTGTCTGGATTGTGTGTGGCCCCTTTGCGGCTCGGGGGGCTGAGGGGGAAGAAGATTACCCCTAGCGTTTGGCTGGGAGGTATCGGTGAGTCCTCTACAGTCGGCAAGCAGGAGCAGGAGTGGAAGGAGCACATGAATAATTTGCTGCAAGCGATAAGGGCACAGGTATTTCATTCGTATTTGGGCATTATAAATCTCTGGGCATTTTTATCTTGCTGTGGGTGTTTATAAACTGTAGTTTTAATGGCTATTGTGCAAATTTGTAATTTCAGTGGTTATGGTGTGAATCGTGATTATAAATTGTAGTTTATGGCTATTTCGTTTTCGTTTGTATATGGTCCAACTTTTCATTTCATTGGTCTTCCATGTGCGTTGCATTTTGTATTCGGCGGTCGTTGCATTTATATACTGTGGGCGTGTTCCTTTCAATAGGTTTTTCCCTTTTTCCTTGGGTGTTTTTATACATACAAGGGGCGTTTTTCTTCAGTGGGTTCCCTCTTTTATACACTGGGTGTTTATTTATATGTATTGGGCATTTTTTTTTCTCAGTGGGTTCTCTCCTGTACCTTGGGTGTTCATAACCGATTGGTCGTGTTAATATGGCTGAGTGTACAACCATTTCGTTGTAAAATCTTTTCGTTTGTGTTGGGTACAGTTTTAGGGTTTTATGATAAACTCATTTTAGGTTTATGGGTACCGTATTTGATTCTGGGAGTTTTATACTTTTGACCGACGTCTTCCTTGATTGTGGGCGTCTCTAGTTGAGATTGGGGCGTTATATCATTGCTGGAATTCATCCTCTGGGGAAAAATCAATCGCCGTGGGGGTTTTACCCATCTAGCCTTGGTGTATTACCTTACTGTGGGTGTTTCCATTGGTGGCTGGGGAATTTTATCTTATTGTTGGTGCCTGGCAGTGGGCAGATTTGAACCCTCTTGCTCCTGATTTAAACGAGAGAATGCCCACGCAGATTTCGTTCTCTTAACGCTGCATTGGGCTGATGATGTATCTCTGCGTGGTTTCTTTTTTATCCCTGCGTTAGATGCTAATCCTAGGTTCTGGTTTCTAATTCCTGGTAGTGGGTGGACTCGCCCTCATTCGACCTATTATTATACCTGCCACGGCATGGTATTTAGCAATTGATATGGTCGTTGACCACCTATTAGTGCAAATGTTGACCATAGATTTCATGATTTTGCAAAGGGTAACCTTATGTCTAGAATTTTAATACTTGTAAAATTATTTAAATTATTTCTTGTTCCTATCCGTCGATAACTTGAACCCGTTATTGATAAGGCCACGACAGAAGTTGAATTCGCCCTTTTTCTCATTAACCAGAATGTCAATTCGCCTCAGGTGTATATCCCCTTTTGTCTTGGGCTTCGAGGTTTATCTACGTTGGTTCCATCCGGTTTCCCACGCCTCTAAACCTAACCATATTAATCTGTGAGAGGTTTTCGGATGGAAGGACATTGAAAAATGATTTTTAGAATTATTTTTAATTAATCAAGAACATTTCTCCATTTGCGCCCAATAACTTATTGTTGTTTATTCTTCCCTGTCGTCTAAGAATTTTAATATTTGTCTATTATTCCCTGCCGCCAAAGAAATTGGAGCCAGATAAAACTTAAAAAACCAATTCTGGCATATGAGATTATTTACCGCTTCTTGAAACGTTCTTCCATTCTCGATTCTGCCCAACCAAACGAATTCTATGGTTAAGAAGAGGCTCATGGACAAACCATATCGATTTAGAAACAGGTGGAAAAGAATAATCTCAAATAGTCAAATCATTGCTGAAAATTTTAATAATCTCGATTTTGCATCGTAGTTCTCGCCCATTTAATTCAGTCCCTGTATTGGTGAACTTGCATGGTAATTGCTGCCTTCAACACGTTACTGTATTATAATGTGTTCCATAGTTATCGATGTTGTTGAATTCTTTGATTCTGTATTACTGTATTGTTGATAGCATACATGATGGATTGGGATTATCATTTATTGCAGATCATAGTGATACAATGCATGGCGGATATTGTGACAGGTTAATGTGCTAGAGTTGTTGGATTGTTAACTAATAACGTAAGGATCAATATATAATTGTTAGTCAACGGTTAATTAATCGGTTCTATTTAATGGTTATGCAATTGCATCGCTATTTATTAAATACTATTTAATTTAAGCATGAATGTATTTCTATTTTAGGGCATTGTTAGGGTATCATTTAAATATATGCTTCTGGTAATATGCTGATAATACTATTATCGCTTAACTGTAATGATCTGTATATAATTGTTGTACAAATGTAAATTAATCGGCTTATATTTAACGGTTATGCATTTCCATTGTTAATTGTTAATTGCTATTTAAGTTAAGCAGGAAATGTATAGCTATTTTAGGGCAATGTTAGGGTTTCTCATTCTTATATTACTGCAATATAAAATGATATGATTTTATGATTAATAATCCATCCGCTGGAAACCTACAAAAAGTGAGGAATTGATCTTGGGTTTGCATATTAATGGTAAGGATGTCATTATAATTTTATTGGAATTTAGTTAGTGGATATGCAAGGTCAATTATTCTCAATGAACTAGTTAAATTTTATTACGAAATTAGTTGACGAATTTAGTTGACATCATTTATGGTATGGATGTCTTTATCATTTTATTTGGAAATTAATTAGTGGATTGGCAAGGCCATTTTATTGTAAATGTAATATTTAAATTTTATTATGAAATTAGTTGGCGAAATTAGTTGACATCATTTATGGTAAGGATGTAATTATCATTTTATTTGGAAATTAGTTAGTGGACTTGCAAGGTCTTCTTAGCTTAAATGTGATATGTAAATTTTTATTATGAACTCAGTTGGCAAAATGGCAAGGTATTGATATTATGATATAATAATTGCTAGCGCTGTGGCGAGGTCATTATAATTTTATTCAGAATTTAGTTAGTGAATGTGCAAGATCTTTATATTGTAAAGGTAATGATGCTAGTGCTATGGTGTTGTCACTGGATGTTATTATGAAATTAGTTAGCGAATTCGCAAGTCCTTATAGTACAATGTAATAATGCTATCCCTGATGGCGGTGTCATTGTAGGTGCTTGTCATGGTAATTTATCGTTGAAATCTTGAAATGTAATATCCTCGCTTATGGAAGGATGCTACCTAGCCTTAATATCATAGGAAAGTAAGAGCATTGACAATGGTTTATAATATCTTGAAGAATACATGTAATGGTAAGGTTGATCATTATAGGGATATTCCAATTTTCAGCCTAAAACGGTAAGGTCCTTAAACTAAGAGTAAAAATCATTATGTGTTAGATTTAGAGTTCTATCATGCGTACTCACCTTTATGGCTAGGTGGATGACGTATCGACTAACAGATTTAAACGAAGTAAATGATCTATACTTGTGGCCAGTTGAGTCGTAGGTTATGCTGAGTCGTAACTAATGGTCGGGTTTTGTTAGTATCCTTGGACTTGCGTCTTCCATAGAGGTCATGACTGTTCATTGAATTGTTGTACTGGGTGGGCTTGCTTTGCTCGGTCTGCTTGTATCGGGTGGGATGTAGACACCTCATTGTAGCCTAGTAGATAAGTCTATGTGTGTTCTTAACTTCCTGTGTAAAGAATCCAATGTCGTATCAAGAGTCTCGGTCCCTTTAAAGGCAGGGTTTCCACTCTTGCGACACACCTGTGGGGATTACTAGTTTCTGCCTGAGCAGTGGGCCAGTAGCTTATCTGACCTCCTCTCTCTCTGGATCAGAGGACTAAGATTAAACGCCCTGCTTTCCTGTATAGAAATAGTAAACCTACTACCATGGATTCTACCTTCTGTGTTCGTACGGTACCTAACCCAGTATGTCGTTATTGTTGATGATATTGTGGGGTGCCTTGGTCTTGAGTGTTCTTTGCTTGCAGTTACTTGTTGTGCGCCTTGCGTGTTCTTGTTGTGATCGTCATGGTTGCATCTTGTCAGTCGTCGGGTGGCGACATAGAGTTCAGTGGGTCTGTTTCCCCTCCTACACGCGCACACACACCTTTAAAACAAAAAACAATTGGCACATGTTATCAACGTTGTTGTCTTAACGAGGAGGGTCGCTACATATGGTATCAGAGTCGGTTCGACCCGCAACTTGGGTTTCTCTACGGCTTTCATTGACATGAGTTGGTTTTATTATACTTTTGTTGATCGGGTTGATTGTGTGCGTGCAAGTAATTATGGTTAGAGGACGCCATGGAGGCAGACGACGGGGTGTTAGAGGAGGAGGCGAGACGCCTCCAGCAGCATCCACGCCTGAGGGGTCTAACCCCCAGGGAGGAGAGCAGGTTCTCGAACAGGAGCAGATAGCAGTTGGTGATGTTATTGGGATGATGAGATCCTTTCAGTGCATGTCCGAGGCTCTGATCAGCCGTTTGGACAGAGACGAGGCCAGGGCGCCC
>SNQJ01S0051238.1:28824-40662 GCA_010110895.2 Picea sitchensis
TCGCTGCTTGGCTCCTTCACAAATGCTCGGCTCCCTGGCAATGCTTTTGCATTTTGTAACCTGGGCGCTCCTCCCATTCATTCTGTTCACTTCCGTTGGCATCCATTTTCTCCGAGCTTTGGTTGGTCATAGATTGTTGTCTATGCAGGAAATGGATGCTGAGAACGGTTCAAGTCAGCTAATGAATATTTCTGGCCAAGAAATAGAAAACCAAGAGGCTGGAAATGTGAAAGAAGGCTCTCAATTCTATAGAAAAGACAAGCACTACCCCTACGGATGCATGGATTTTGTTCCGCCTAATCTCCTTCAAAAGATAACAGCAGAGACCATTTCGACCTTCATTCTGGTTTTTTTTTTGTAACATGCGGTTGCTCAATATTGGATCACGGCAGTCGGCCGCTAGTTTCAGAACTTGGGGTTTCTATGGCTTCCGTCTTGATAGTAACGGTCATGATATATTCGGTTGGCACATTTCTGGAGCTCATATGAATCCTACAGTTACCATTGCATTTGTAACAGTAAGGCATTTTCCATGGAAGCGAGTAAGAGCTCCAACCAATGGGACTCAAGTTCTCAACAGATTTTGGATCATGAAGCCAGGTATTCAAAGAACTATTTTCTATATATTCATAAACCAAGTAAGACTGACCCTCTGAACTAATACAAACACCCTCTAGCTTAACCAAATTAGTGTGGTTGACCTTCTGCAATATCTTCAACTCCTGGGATATATCTCCTTTCATGAGCTTTATAGCATAATCCCTACCATTTAGAGTACCTTTGTAAACAGAGCCCTCTATATTACACAAAGGGCTGAAATTCTGAGTGGCTTTCTCGAGGTCTTCAATAGAATACATGAATGGGTTCTCAATGCAGTCTGAAATGCCAGTCATAAGCTTACTTTTAGTCTTCCCTACTCTTACATCAGAAGGCGGCCTCCTCCAACGGCACGTATCTGATCGGCACAGGGTCATAAGACATCACGGGACCGACCAAGGATGTGAACATGTTGGGCTATGCCAACATGGAACAAATTGCCTACTGATATGCACCAGGAGAGAGCGCATCCGGATCCTATCTTATACAAAATTTCGTGTGCATAGCGTTAAAATTTCAAGGTTTCAGTCTGGGGAAGAATCTTTATTAGGTTAAACATGTATAGTTGTTCAGCTTTATTTGTTTGAGTTGTCGAGCCACCCATTAGATCTTCATCATTTTTATGCCAGTGGCTCAAACGTGGTTCGACCTTCCTCGAAAGATTTCCAGGTATTCCCAAGCAAATCTTGTTCCTTTTATTTTTTATTGTTTTGCAGGGCATTTGGTTCTTCAGAAGTTAGTGCAATAGTTCCTTGTCATTGTATGGGATACTCACAAAATTCCCGTCTTTTTTTTTTATGCGGTTTAACCCAAGACCCAACGATTCCTTGCAAAATTCCGTCTTTGGCAAGTTTTTTTCTCATTTCACACGGAGTATTCGTGAATATTGGTCGTTCTCCATATTTGTTTGGGTTCGGGAGAGAAGTACCTGTTCCCAAATCGGGTACAGGAGACAGGAACCGAGATGAGTTTTTTTTTTTGGACACCCTTTCCCTGGGTAACGTGCAACACAGGTTCTTATCAATTCTTTCACAGAAATTACAACTATTGCATATGACAATTGCTTGAAAATAAATGAAATTTTACAGCCCTGCTTCGTCTTAGATCTCTAAGTTGCTTCGATTTTTAGAGATACATTTTTTTTTTATCTTTTACATCCGTTGACATGTAAACGAGTCACGACAACAAGAGACTAGAGGAAGCCCAAAGATCTGGAAAATGAACACCAAAAATGGGGCACTGCTTTAAAAACCTTTGAGAGGCATGTATACAAATATAAGGTTTTATTGTGTAAGGTTTTAACATGCCATGCTTAATCCTAGTTTTGAAATAGACCAGGCATGGTCTTTTTGATTTTGACACAGCTTCTCAAAATCAATAGATTATTTGCCAATCAATATAGATCTCCAAGGAGTTTAGCACCATGATAAACCATATCTTGGCTACTGTTCGTACTTAGTACAAAATGTAGTAAAATATTGTTTAAAGGTTTTGAAGGAGAATTTTAGAGCTTGACGTGTATTATTTCTTTATTATCGGTTGCCTTCCTTTTCTGAAAGTCATGAAGAGAAGATGGACGACATCATAGGATTGTGGTGGATACAAACCTACCTGTGTTTCCTCAAGTTGAATTGCTAAGTGATGTAGGAAAACATGGAGTGCAACTATATTCACGATAGATACATGGGTTATTTTGCCCGTGCTACAGTTATCCTAAACATCATGCTTCATGTATCGTTTTTCTTCCATTATACTCAAAAGGAGGAAACTAATGCAAAACTCAGATATTTCTCTGAAGTTCTTGATTTATTGCTGGAGAAGAATTGATCGTGGGGTTCATATTTTACTGCTAGAAGTTTTCCAGCCTGGTTTAGACTTGTATTGAGATTAGACAGGTGGTTTATTCTGTTCCTTGTTCGTTGTAAGGAAGGAGGGTTACTCTTTATATTGATTGCTATATTATCTGTTAAGGGTTACTGTTTATTTTAATCGTTATATTTCTAGCCGTTATGTGTTGTCTTTGTCTCCTGAACCAAAATATATGCAAAAATCTGAAAAGCGAAGTCTTATAGTGTGAATATTAAATAGCCTTTTTATGGTTGGGCATATTATTTTGTGCTTGAGCTTTACATTATTTTATTTTTATTTGTGTTAACATTTCTTGTGTTTGGTTTGCAGGTTAGGCGGGAGGGACTTTGGCCCTCAAGGCTCCAGTATTTCAACTAAGCTCTGATACCAATTGTAATGCTCTAATTTTAAATAAATAAAAAAACATTGAATTACAACACTACAGTAAATTTAAAAGTTACTCAATCTGGCACATTCGCCATCTATTTTCATAGTAATAGAATTCAATAACAATTTTTATACAAAACAATGCATAAAGTTTCAAAAAAATACCTTAACACTGATGTTGCCGCTTTCTTCCTTAGCTTGCTCCTTAGCTTGCTCTATAGGACACCACCCAAAACCAACCTCCCTGCCGACTAGTAGCGCCTAGCCCTAGGATATCAACGGATATCCTAGGCCTCCGAGCCCAAAACCTCCAGCAACCCCCCGGTGCACTGTAAATTCCACTCTGTCCAATACTCCCAGCTCTCCCCCAAAATCCTTTCCCCTCTCGTAGAATGAATCCCCTCTCCAGTCCATTTCCCCCCCTTATTCCTCCTTCCTTCACCGACACTCCATCCTGCATTAAATTCCTTATCCCTCCATTTAATTACCATTCATTAATTCTCTTATCTTCTCGGGATCCTTATGTGATCCCTTCTTATATACATAACTTGATTAAATGTTATATTTTATTATTAACCATTAATTTAATACTTTATTAATTAATGAATTTAATTAATAATTAAATCAATCATTAACCCTTATGAACACTATTTAATAATATCCTATTAGAAATGTTATTTTAAGATATAAATACAGTTAGATAATCTTTTAGGATTATTATTAAATTAATTATGCTTAATAATCAAGGGTCGTTACACTTAACATATCCTCTATCACTTGGTTCACCCTTTCTGTTTTCCCGTCAGACTCAGGATGATAAGTTGTGTTGAAGTTAAGATTTGTTTTGAACCCTTTGAATAACCCCTTCCAGAACTTTGAGGTAAAATTTGGGTCTCTGTCAGACACAATTGTCTTGGGTATTCCATGAAAGCATCATACTTCCCTTATATAGATATCAAAAACATTGGTTTCCTTGTCAGCAACCTTCATAAGAATGAAATGGGAAGCTTTGGTAAGCTTGTCCACCACCACCATGATAGAATCATATTGCTTTCTTGTTCTAGGCAATTTGGTGATGAAATCCATTGTCACCACTTTCCACTTCCACTCAATAATGGGTAATGGATGAAACAACCCATCTGGGTGTCTATACTCATTCTTGACCCTTTGACACTCCAAGCATTTACCTATGTATTCAACAATATCCCTTTTCATGTCTGATCAATAATAGTTCTTCTTGACTTTTGAAACTGTTTTCTGATATCCTGGGTGCCCAACATAAGGTACATTATGCATCACTTTTAAAATTGTACTCCTCAATTCATGATAATTGGGTACATAATTTATGTTCATGTAAAAAAGAATTCCATCATTCCCCAATTCATAATATTCAGCTTGTTGTTGCATTTTACCTTGCTACAATTGTTTTACCAATTCCATGTACTACAAATCAGATTTTCCATCCTCAAAAATTCTTTGTTTAAGATCAGTTTGATACATGCTAATGGATGTATCATTCAGTTCATGCACTCCCCTTCTAAGTGCATTAGCCACTTTGTTTTCCTTTCCTTTTATGTGCTTAATATGAAATTCATACTCACAGAGGAAATCCAAGCATCTGCTCTTCCTAGTATTCAAAGTTGCTTGGTCAAACAAATATTTTAGACCATTATGATCTGTCCTCATCTCAAACCTCTTTCCCATGAGGTAGTGCCTCCACTTCTTCAAGGCATGCACTATGGCTTCCAACTCCAAATCATGAGTGGCATAGATCCTTTCATGTTATTTCAGTTTTTTGGATTCAAAACATATCACAGAGCCATTTTGACTAAGGACTCCACCAAGTCCTTATTTGCATGCATCGGTGCAAAACATGAAATATTTCTTGGGATTTGCAATCCTCGTAATTGGAGCATTGTTTAACAAATGCTTCAATTGTTGGAATATATTTTCACATTCTGTTGTCCATTGAAATTTCACCCCCTTCCTTGAAAGGAAGTGATTGGCTAAGTAATTCTCAAAAAACATGCAATGAATCTTCTGTAGTATCCATCTAGACACATGAAGGGTCTGACTTCTGTCACATTCTTAGGTGTTTTCCACCCTTTAATGGCCTCAATATTTTCAAGGTCCACTGCTATCCCTTATTCGGATATGATATGCCCCAAATAGTGAATTATGTTTTGATAAAATGAGCACTTGCTCAATTTGTCATACAAATGGTGCTCACTTAATACTTGTAACACCATATTCAAATGATGCTCATGTTCTTCTTTTGACTTTGAATACACAAGGATGCCATCCAAAAAAACAATAACAATCTTGTCTAAATATTCCCAGAAAACACTATTCATCAAACACATGAAAACAATTAGTGCATTTGATAATCCAAATGGCATCGCTATGAATTCGTAATGGCCATACCTTTTACTAAAGGTGGTCTTATTGATGTCTTCATATATGATCCTTACTTGATGATATCCTGACCTGAGATCAATCTTTTAGAATATATTTGCATCATTTAACTGATCAAAGAGATCATCTATCCTTGGCAAAGGATACTTGTTCTTTATGATTACTTTGTTCAATTGTCTCAAATCGATGCACAATCTCAATGTCCCATCCTTATTATTCAAAAAAAAGACTAGGAAACCACAAGGTGACACAGTTGGGCGTATATACTCCTTCTTCAAAAGTTCTTCAAGTTGCAATTTGCAAATATTTCATCTCTGGTGTACTCATTCTGTAGGGAATCTTTGATACTGAAGCTGCTCCAGGAATCAAATTTATGGAGAAATCAATATCTCTCTTTGGGGGTAGTCTTGGTATCTCCTTAAAGACATCCTAAATTTTTTTTTGGGACTGAGTGATCCTCCAGATTTGGCACCTTATCCTTAGGTGCTTCTTCCATATGAGCTACAAATATTTGGTAGCCCTTCCTATAACACATCTTCAGCTGCATTGTTGAGATCTCTCGAACAATAACTTCCCTAGGAATTCCTTGGAATGTTTCTAGGTTCCCCTCCTCATCCAGCAAAGTAAATGCCTTTTTATGATAGTCTAAGACAACATGGTGTTGTTCCAACCAATCCATACCAATTAGACAGTTATATGAACCCAATGGAAGGATGTTCAAATATTCCTTAGTACTTAGCCTGTTCATGTCCATTGGACATGATTTAACCAGCTCAACAACTTTTCTCTTGGATCCTGTAGCCAGTTGTACCATCTAAGATTTTTCATGCTTGATTCTTGGAAAAAGAAATCTTTCCACAACTTTAGGATCTATGTAACTATGACTAGATCATGAATCTATCAAAATAGTAAAGTCATAGTTATTGATCATACCTTTTACTTCAATCATGTGTGATTGAAAATATGATTTCTTGTTGTCCACACATGCATAGATCCTAGGTGCACTTCTACCCATGTCCTCCATTGTTTATGCTTGTTGTACATTGTGGATAGCTCTCACTTTGTCACCTTTCTGAGGACAATCTCTACACTTATGGTCTCCTTTACATCCCCAACATTGAACGGGTGTCTTCCTTGGACTTTGCCCACCTACCTCAGCCATTCTATGCTCTATAAAATATGGTTGTCCTTGAGGACTGTTTCTGAAAAATTGAGGCTTATTCCCCTTCTGCCTATGTTCCTTCTTAAACTTTTTCTTGTCCTCCCAAGCCTTATGGAAAGTAGGATTTCCTTTTTTCTGATCATATAAATATTTTTCTCTCCTTATGGTTTCTCCCATATTATTGGGATCATAATATTGGGTTTTATCACTAATGAAAGATGGAATCCCACTCAAATATATTTGAATCTTTAATGTCTCATCCTTGATGAAGGAGACATACTTTAACAATTCTAAAAATATCCTTTCATATTAATCAATATTCATGCTTCCCAGTTTGATTTCAAAGAATTCTTTCATATTTTTATCATAATACCTCTTGGTCAAGTATTTCTTCTCAAAATGCCTCTTGAATTCCTTCCTAGTAACATTTTTCTCTTTGAGGTGTTGCACTTTGTAGCGACCCTCCTTGTTACGACAACAACGCTGATAACAGGTGAAAATTGTTTTTTGTTTTAAAGGTGTGTGCGCGCGTGTATGAGGGGAAACAGACCCACTGGACTCTACGTCGCCACCCGACGAATGAAAATATGGAACCACGACGATCACAACAAGAAGACGCAAGGCGCACAACAAGTAACTGCAAGCAAAGAACACCCAAGACCAAGGCGCCCCACAATATCATCAACAATAACGACATACTGGGTTAGGTACCATACGAACACAGAAGGTAGAATCCATGGTAGTAGGTTTACTATTTCTGCACAGGAAAGCAGGGTGTTTAATCTTAGTCCTCTGCTCCAGAGAGAGAGGAGGTGAGATAAGCTCCTGGCCGACTGCTCAGGCAGAAACTAGTAATCCCCTCAGGTGTGTCGCCAGAGTGGAAACCCTGCCTTTAAAGGGCCCGAGACTCTTGATACGACACTGGATTCTTTACACAGGAAGTTAAGCACAGACATAGACTTATCTACTAGGCTACAATGAGGTGTCTACATCCCACCCGATACAAGCAGACCGAGCAAAGCAATCCCACCTAGTACAACAATTCAACGGATAGTCACGACCTCTATGGAAGATGCAAGTCCAAGGATACTAACAAAAACTGACCATTAGTTACGACTCAGCATAACCTACGACTCAACTGGCCACAAGTATAGATCATTTACTACGTTTAAAGACGTTAGTCGATACGTCATCCACCCAGCCATAAAGGTGAGTACGCATGATAAAACTCTAAATCTAACACATAATGATTTTTTCTCTTAGTTTAAGGACCTTACCGTTTTAGGCTGAAAATTGGAATATCCCTATAATGATCAACCTTACCATTACATGTATTCTTCAACATATTATAAACCATTATCAATGCTCTTACTTTCCTATGATATCAAGGCTAGGTAGCATCCTTCCATAAGCAAGGATATTACATTTCAAGATTTCAACGATAAATTACCATGACAAGCACCTATAATGACATCGCCATTAGGGCTAGCATTATTACATTGTACTATAAGGACTTGCGAATTCGCTAACTAATTTCATAATAACATCCAGTGACAACACCATAGCGCTAGCATCATTACCTTTACAATATAAAGATCTTGCACATTCACTAACTAAATTCCGAATAAAATTATAATGACCTCGCCACAGCGCTAGCAATTATTATATCATAATATCAAGACCTTGCCATTTCGCCAACTGAGTTCATAATAAAAATTTACATATCACATTTAAGCTAAGAAGACCTTGCAAGTCCACTAACTAATTTCCAAATAAAATGATAATGACATCCTTACCATAAATGATGGCAACTAATTTCGCCAACTAATTTCATAATAAAATTTAAATATTACATTTACAATAAAATGACCTTGCCAATCCACTAATTAATTTCCAAATAAAATGATAAAGACATCCATACCATAAATGATGTCAACTAAATTCACCAGCTAATTTCGTAATAAAATTTAACTAGTACGTTGACAATAATTGACCTTGCATATCCACTAACTAAATTCCAATAAAATTATAATGACATCCTTACCATTAATATGCAAACCCAAGATCAATTCCCCACTTTTTGTAGGTTGCCAGTGGATGGATTATTAATCATAAAAGAATATCATTTTATATTGCAGTAATATTAGAATGAGAAACCCTAACATTGCCCTAAAATAGATATACATTTCCTTCTTAACTTAAATAGCAATTAACAATTAACAATGGAAATGCATAACTGTTAAACAGAAGCCGATTAATTTACAGTTGTACAACAATTATATACGGATCATTACAGTTAAGCGATAATAGTATTATCAACATATTACCAAAAGCATACATTTAAATGATACCCTAACAATGCCCTAAAATAGCAATACATTCATTCTTAAATTAAATAGCATTTAATAAATAGCGATGGAATTGCATAACCATTAAATAGAACCGATTAATTAACCATTGACTAACAATTATATATTGATCCTTACGTTTTTAGTTAACAATCCAACAACTCTACCACATTAACCTATCACAATATCCGCCATGCATTGTATCACTGTGATTTGCAATAAATGATAATCCCAATCCATCGTGTATGCTATCAACAATACAGTAATACATAAATAAAGAATTCAACAAAATTGATAACTATGGCACACATTATAATACAGTAACGTGTTGAAGGCAACAATTAACAGGCAAGTTCACCGATACAGGGACTGAATTAAATGGGCGAGAACTACGATGCAGAATCGAGATTATTAAATTTTCAGCAATGATTTGACTATTTGAGATTATTCTTTTCCACCTGTTTCTAAATCGATATGGTTTGTCCATGAGCCTCGTCTTAACCATAGAATTCGTTTGGTTGGGCACAATCAAGAATGGCAGAACGTTTCAAGAAGCAGTAAATAATCTCATATGGCGTAATTGTTTTTTTAAGTTTTATCTGGCTCCAATTTCTTTGGCAGCAGGGAATAATAGACAAATATTAAAATTCTTAGATGGCAGGGAATAATAAACAACAATAAGTTATTGGGCGCAAATGGAGAAATGTTCTTGATTAATTAAAAATAATTCTAAAAATCCTTTTTCAATGTCCTTCCATCCGAAAACCTCTCACAGATTAATATGGTTAGGTTTAGAGGCGTGGGACGCTGGATGGAACCGACGTAGATAAACCTTGAAGCCCAAGACAAAAGGGGATATACACCTGAGGCGAATTGACATTCTGGTTAATGATAAAAAGGGCGAATTCAACTTATGTCGTGGCCTCGTCAATAACGGGTTCAAGTTATTGACAGATAGGAACAAGAAATAATTTTAATAATTTTAAAAATATTAAATTCCAGACATAAGGTTACCCTTTGCAAAATCACGAAATCTATGGTCAACATTTGCACTAATAGGTGGTCAGCGACCATATCAATCGCTAAATACCATGTCGTGGCAGGTATAATAATAGGTCGAATGAGGGCGAGTCCACCCACTACCAGGAATTAGAAACCAGAACCTAGGATTAACATCTAACGCAGGGATAAAAACGAAACCACGCAGAGATACATCATCAGCCCAATGCAACGTTAAGAGCACGAAATCTGCATGGGCATTCTCTCGTTTAAATCAGGAGAAAGAGGGTTCGAATCCGCTCACTTTCAGGTGCCAGCAATAATATAAAATTCCCCAGCCACCAATGGAAACACCCACAGTAAGGTAATACACCAAGGCTAGATGGGTAAAACCCCCACGACGATTGATTTCGCTCCAGAGGATGAATGCCAGCAATGATATAACACCCCAGTCACAACTAGAGATGCCCACAGTCAAGGAAGATGCCGGTCAAAAGTATAAAACGCCCAGAATCAAATACACTACCCATAAACCTAAAACGAGTTTATCAGAAAACCCTAAAACTATACCCAACACAAACGAAAATATTTTACAATGAAATGGCTTTACACTCAGCCATATTAACACGACCAGTCGGTTATGAATGCCCAAGGTACAGGAGAGAACCCACTGAGAAAAAAAAATGCCCAATATATATAAATAAACGCCCAATGTATTAAAGAGGGAACCCGTTGACGAAAAACGCCCCCTGTATGTATAAAAACACCCAAGGAAAAAGGGAAAAACCTATTGAAAGGAACACGCCCACAGTATATAAATGCAACGACCGCAGAATACAAAATGCAACACACATGGAAGACCAATGAAACGAAAATCTGGACCATATAAAAACGAAAATGAAATAGCCATAAACTATAGTTTATAATCAGGATTCACACCATAACCACTGAAATTAAAAATTTTCACAATAGCCATTAAAACTACAGTTTATAAACACCTGCAGCAAGATAAAAATTCCTAGAGATTTATAACGCCCAAATACGAATGACATACATGTGCCCTTATCGCTTGCAGCAAATGATTCATGTGCTCCTGCCACTCCTGCTCCTGCTTGCCGATCGTAGAGGACTCACCGGTACCTCCCATCCAAACGCTAGGGGTACTCTACTTCCCCCTCAGCCCCCCGAGCTGCAAAGGGGCCACACACAATCCAGACAGTATCCTAGCTTCCCAGCTCGCCTCCAAGGCTGAGCTACCACTCAAGTCAGCTGAGAAATCCCCAACTCCTACAAGTAATCAGTCCCCCTCTAGTCTGGAAGCATAACAATACCTAATAGCTGAAATTCCCCCTATTCTTTTTCCCCTTATCCTTTCTTTTATCCTCTTTTTGACCTAATCCCATTAGGTTTCCCCCAAAAACCCTAAATCATATTTCTTTTAAGTTCTCCCCCCCTTTTATTTATTTTTTCTTTTATTATTTTTTTGAAAACTCAAAAAGGGAAAAGCGTTAAGCATCTTTTCATTATATTTTCTTTTTAAATCATAAATATATATATATATATATATTTATTTTTTATTTTAACTCCCATTAGTTAACTAATTAATTTCTTCTTTTCAACTTTACAACCACCTAATTGAGTTAATTTATTAGATCTCTTTATTTTACCCTACACACTTTATGAAGACTCACATTAGGTTAAGTGGGTTTTTTTTTGTTTAATTTTATTATTAGCACCTGTATTGTTAATGCTAGCTAGTAGGGAATGAAACGCTAAAGTTATTTGAATGACAGAGCTATTGTGAGCTAGAATATAATGGCATTGTTATTAGGAGATGGTTAAGTCTTGATTATTATGTTAGGTCGAGGTAGTAGTACATTCACTAAAAAGGTAAATTATCAAGCTTATTACTGGGAACGAGGAAAGGCCTTATGTATGCGATTTAGGAAGGAATTACCTTATGAATTCAATTAAAGGAGGAATTGTTTTATGTATTAAATTAAGGAAGGAAACTCCTTGGATTAGGTGGAGGTTGCAAATCATAGGGGTAATGAATATTAATGTATAGTCTTGAAGTATGTT